>QLTV01002110.1:518885-533771 GCA_003457575.1 Thermophis baileyi | reverse complement strand
CAGTCACATGGCTGTCAAGCCACTCCCACCCGGTCACATGGCCGTCAAGCCACTCCCACAAAATTAAGCCACGCCCACAGAGTGGTAGTAAAAAATTTTGGAACCCACCCCTGTGGTGTTGGCAATAGATTTCCTGACATTTTGGTATCTTCCAAGGTGAGATGGTCTGGTTGTGCTATGCTATACTGACCACAAGCAACTGAGCAAGCTCTGACTGGGCTCCTCCTCTTTATAGTCAGGTGTCCTGATTTCTAACTGGTCTTTAACTGAGGTGGTTTCTGATTGGTGCAGGTTGGTGAGAGATTATCTCTGCTCAGTTCTTTGTTTGTGCCTAATTCTGAATAGTCATTTTGATGGTATTGCTTCCTGATAGGTGCTTTGTTCATAGTAACTTTTATTGGTCATTTCTGGGGAGGGGGGATTAATTCCTGATTGGTTCTTTGTTTGTGCTAGGTTCTGGTTGGTTCATCTGAGCAGCCTAGTCCCAATTGGGCCCTTGTCCAGGTAAGTTTCTGATTTGCCCATTTGGAGGAGCTGATTCCTGGTATGTCCTGCTTTTCAGCAGGATCTTGGTGTGGTACAGGGCAGGTATCCATGAACAAAGGACCAGCCAAGAACCAAGACTACCAAAATGATCAATAAGGATTGGGCACAAAATGCCTCTGAAGATGACAGCCACAGTTGCTGATGAAACATCAGGAAATCTGTTGTCTAGTTGATGGCCAATAAATCTTGAGCCCAGCACCACTCAAGTGAGGGGTTTTTCTTATAAACATGATTGCCCATTTCAAATTTCTGGGACTGTAGAACTATTGCCTATGACTCTGTTCAGTAAAAAAAATCCTTCCTTCCTTCCTTCCTTCCTTCCTTCCTTCCTTCCTTCCTTCCTTCCTTCCTTCCTTCTTCAGTGCATGTAGGAAAAATGTTTACTTCTTTGTGAGCACTATGCCTTTTTTATGTCCTGAAATTCAGTCAGAAATAGTATTAGAATCCTTAATTTGTTTGGCTGCTATAAAAACATGTAAAAATGCTGTTGTGCTTTAAAACAAACACATTATTCTCCATGATACTTCTCATAGAGCATTATGCACTAGCAAGTGTGCACTGAAGCATGAGGTATATCCAGTCACAGTTCCCTGATTATGTAAATGACATACATATTAGGAAAAAAAACCAGATAGTTGTTTTCCTGTTATATTTCTGGAAGTATTTTTAAGAGCAGCTTAGGTATACAAATATAATACTACTACCTTAAACAGCTCTTCTTCCTAGGTTACACTGAAAGTGGTAGTTGTGCCTTTTGTCCTCTGGGTGTCTATGCTGCCACACAGTTTTCAACATGTGAAAAGATGAGAGAGGTGATGAGAAGTGTTGTTTTTTTCAAGGTCAGAGATGCACCTGAAACAAAAGGGCTTACATAATTCTCCCATTCAAACTGTAATACTTTCTTGCTTTGACAAATATGGCCATTAAATTCAGACTACTTCAATCAGTGATCAGATTTTTATCCATGACTTTGGCATAAATCCTCTGAACTTCCAGAGTACATACACGTATACACTATTTGTCATAAATACTCATATATCTTTAGGCCTGGTGTATCTACCTTCTGCATACTAGTCAACAACTAAAATAGTTTCTTCTCTTTCTATTTTCAGTATGTGTACATATCTCAGTTTTTTGCTCGAGTTTCAAGTGACATAAATGGAGATCTTCCCCATTTTTATCCTTCAAAAACAACTCTGTGAGGAAAGCTGGGCTGGGAGAGTGTGACTAGGCCACAATCACTCAGTATGTCCCATGGTCAAGACAAAACTAAAACTTGGGTGGTCTTGATCCAGTGCCCAAACTTTCACTAGCTCCTCCTACTTTCCCTCTCTCATTATCTTTGCTACACATGCCATTTTAAGCCTCCACATTGGGAGCAGAAGAGCAGATTGCATTTCTTAGCTGTGTCGGTTGATACATGCAGTTGGTGATTTATATGGTGGGTGGAGGAAGATAAATCTGATAAAAAACCTTTTCTAGGCACATTTACACATTTCCAGAGGTGGAAATTTGTGCAAACAAGATTTTGCATCATCAGCAGAATGGAACTCACCTGAAGTGATGACAATTAAAATACAAAAACGAAGGTGGTGCCAGTGATAGTTGTCTTATTACATATGAACATAATCCCATGACAATGAAAACCTGGGAAATGGACATCAAAGAGTGTTCTGGGGATAAGCAGACAGATTCTGAAATGTCACTCTTCTCACAGGTCAGAGTTCATTACAGTACGGATGCTACTTCAGTCATACTCAACAATTTTCAAGTTTCTAAAAACATTCTCTTGAATGTTTGGTTAACACTGAATCTCTTTAAGGACTCTTTTCATTGCTTAGGACTTTTGTTGCTCTTGCTTGATTCCAAGTCTAGCCCTAACATGGTTAAGTTCTTTATTGCCTTTGTCTGAATTCATGTAACTACTCTGGTGTTTGAATATTTGCCTTGTTCTTTTGCCTCCATCAATAGAATCTTCTTATTTTCTCATCTAGCACATGAAATGTTGAATTTTAGACCATTCTGCATTATTCTTACCTATTGATGTGATGGCACCCCAAAAATGGGGGAGGCAGTGAAAAATTGAAAGGGCTACAAAAATTAGAGGAAAATGTTTTGGTTTCTGTTTTTTTAAAATTTCTAGTTCTGTTTTCTAGTTCTTTTATTTCACTTGATTGATCCATTTACCAATGGAATACTTTGCCATTTGTGAAGCCACAAATTGTACAGCCTGATTCTGTACCTAACAAGATTATGGTTGCTTGCTCTGCAAACAATGCTTATTGATACCTGATGGAAATTTTTGTAGAGAAATTTCAAGTTGGTGATTGTTATTTAACTACAACTGTTAAATCTTTCCAAATATAGTTAACAACAGCCTTGTTATGACCCAAATGTCCCTAATAAGAATTTAACCTCTTTCTCCATCTACACTAACTGGAGGCTGACATTTAGAAAAGCCCTTTTCTTGTTGAGTTTTGGCAATATCATTGTGAAAGAAACGTAATAATCTTGAGATCTTTTAACCTTGTCTTAATTTGAACTGAAAAAGATCAATGATAGTTAATATTTTTTTTTCCTGCTGAGGGCCACATTCTTAAGAAGCAGTGCTTCTTAAATTGAGGATAATAGCAATAGCAATAGCACTTAGACTTATATACCGCTTTACAGTGCTCTACAGCCCTCTCTAAGCGGTTCACAGAGTCAGCATATTGCCCCCAACAATCTGGGTCCTCATTTTACCCACCTTGGAAGGATGGAAGCTGAGTCAACCTTGAGCCGGTGAGATTTGAACTGCCGAACTGCAGCTAGCAGTCAGCTGAAGTAGCCTGCAGTACTGCACTCTAACCACTATGCCACCTCGGCTCTAATTCTGGAGACAATGGACAATTTGCAATTACTTATTTGTGAATCGAGGATCTAATCACTGTCATTGCTTGTGGGAGGTGGGAGGTGGGAAAAAACATTATTTGAGAATAAGGAAAGAGCAATTGGTCAGTTTCAGGACCATTGCTTCTGCTAGCCATGAGGTCCCTGGTTGAAGCAAGCACTACTTGAAATCAGAACTATAAGCTGGAAAGACACCCAACATTTCCTTACCTTTAGCAAATTATATCTGATGTTTCCCTAGTGGTTTCTTTTTCTCAGAATTTACCAAATGTATTTTTCTGCTTGTGTGTTTCTTATTTCTTAGTAAGGATAGTCAGCATCAGTAAGTTGCTCAATGTGCCAGTAGCTGGGCGTACAAATCAAGTCATTTTTCTCTTCTGTATATTAATATTTCCTCGTGGGTGTTTTATAATCCACCTTTATTATTTTTATAGATAACTCAGGGTAGTGAACATACCTAATACTCCTTCCTCCTCCTATTTTCTCCACAACAACAACCCTGTGAGTGGGTTGAGTTGGGTTGAGAGAGAGAGTCCAGAGTCACTTAGCTGATTTATGTAAACATAATGAACTCGTAAGTCTAACACTTTAACACTGCCTATAAATGTTATCTAAGTTAACAATTACTTATAATTTATATCTATCATTGGACTATGGTATCTTCTGTCTATATATCTTTTGATGAATAAACTAATAGACTGTTGTTTTTCTATTTTGCTAATGTGAAATGAGCTAAATCTGTGCATCACAGCTTTTTGCAAAGTTCCTTTCAGTTGTCTTTTAATGATAGGCAGACAGATAGACAGGTAGAAACCAGTCTAGAAACTGGGAGACCATGATTTCTAGTCCCACCTTAGGCACAAAATCAGCTGGTGACCTTGGGCCAGTCACCCTCTTTCAGCCTAGGAAGCAGGCAATGGCAAACCATTTCTGAAAAACCTCCTCCCACCACCCCAAAAAACCTGCAGGGACATGACCAGGCAACCATCATGGGTCAAAACTGACTTGAAGGCAGTTTGTATGTGTGTATTTAAAGCAACATGAACAAATTTGGGTCAGCAACTGAATCATAGGCTGTATGCTAAGAATCAGGACAGCTGAATTAAGCAAGTCCAGATAGGCCCATGTATGCTTTGGGGCATGCAATTAGTAATGCTTTGAGACTATTCAGTTTCTATGAAAAGTGTCAGAAACTATCAGACTATCATGATAGCATGGGTATTTACATTTATCCACCTTGTCAGAAAACATGCCTCCGAAATCTGAGTTAAGATGCAAAAAGCATGGAGGGTGGGGAGAACAAAAGCTAAGGAAGGATGAGGTGTGGAAAACATTAGCAAAGTTGTAATTGTTGGTAAAACAAATCTTAAAATTAGTATGCAAAAAATGTAAATCTTAGACAGCAGGAATCTGCTTTTCCTATAAAGGAGAATGAATTTGCAGACTGTTGTGTCACATTCAAAGACCAAGAAACTCAATTATAATAAGTAAATACTAGAAGTCAAGAGAAAGAGCCTGACAAGGAAGTTGTCCAGCGGGTATGTTGGAGCTTTAAAAGTCAGCTTTGGTCCCATCATCAGATGATATAAAGCTTGTGGCCCTGCCCTTGGGAGTCATTACTAGTTAATTTGTGAGATGGTTCTCCATTATCCTCTAGCACAGGGGTGTCAAACTGGCAGCCTACGGGCCGGATGCATCACACGCAGGCCATGGTCACCCCAACTCCGTGAATGGGAAAAAAGTTGCAAAACGTCACGTGATAGCAACGTGACATGATGAGTTTGACACCCGTGTTCTAGCAGGTTTACCCACCGTGTCCCATTTATCCAGTGTTATTCTATAAGCCACACTGAGACGTTTTCCCCTTAATGGTCATCTAAAAATATTTCCAATAATATGAACAAATAAAGATTGCTAAACTTTGCCACTTATTTTTATAGGAGCCATGGAAATGTTCTCCAGTTTTATCAAATCCCAGATTCATTCTAGGTAGGAAGAGATGATGCTGATGGCCAGAGTAACCAATACTATTTTAGCTTAGGAATAGGCAAGCTTTGGGTAATTGCATGTAAATAGTTGAAGGGCTTCAAAGGTACAGTTGAAGAGGTGATGATGCAATGTGGGCCATCATGCAGGGGTGAAATCCAACAGGTTCTGACAGGTTCTGGAGAACCGGTAGCGGAAATTTTGAGTAGTTCGGAGAACCGGTAGCAGAAATTTTGAGTAGTTCAGAGAACCGGCAAATACCACCACTGGCTGGCCCCAGAGTGGGGTGGGAATGGAGATTTTGCAATATCCTTCCCTCAGGAGTAGGGAGGGAATGGGGATTTTGTAGTATCCTTCCCCTGCCACGCCCACCAAGCCACATCACGCCCACCAAGCCACGCCCACAGAATCGGTAGTAAAAAAAATTGGATTTCACCACTGGTCTGTGCACAACGGTCAGGATGGATATTTTCTCTACATTTACATCTTCTGGCATGAACAGTGTCTGGTTATAGATTTATACACAGATATAATCATTAGAGAAAGCAATGCTGTTACAAGCAGTGAATGACTTTATTTCTTCAATTCAGTCTCTTATGCCTGTTTGCTACTTATTGTCTAGTTATGATTCCAGGTCATATCTATGTGTAGACTCAATAGCTGAAAAACATTGTGTTCCTTCATGTATTTAACATACCTCTATTAAAATGATAAACAGTTTCTACTTTATTTAGGAATGGTGCAATATCAATATAATCCTAATGTAATTGTTCTGGTGGAGCTTTAATGCTATCCTATTTTTAGCAGCATTCATGACACTGCTGTTGTCAAAACAATAGGTGGAACAGTGCAATGGTGTATATACATGTGTTTACATATGCAAAGACCAGAATCAGACAGGAAATGGCTATGTCTGTGACACTTTATCAAAGCAAATGTTGGACTTTGAAAAAGCAGAATAGAAAGAGTATTCATTCTTTTGAACTTTGATGGTGAGACAAGTTCTTTGAATATCACTGATAGCCAAGAAACAAACAAATGGATCATAGAATCAATCGCTTCAGATTCCCAAGTCAAGGCACAATTAACCAGGGTGAAATTATCATATTTTGGATACTATGCAAACCTTGGCTTCCTTGAGAAGACAATAATGCTGGGAAACAGAAGAGCATGAACACTAGCAAAGTGGATGAATTAATTACTTGGCTGCCCAGTGACCCTTCCCTACTGAAGGTAGGCACAGGCTGTTGGGGATGAGTCTGTATTGTCTGCATCTCAAACTGAAGTGCAAATGGTTCCTGTAGTCTGCAATTTTTCTGGAAATCCATTCATACTCCCACACCATTCGAAGGGTGTTCATCCCAAAGTGCATAGCTAAAAGTCTATGGAGATTCTCAGTCACCCAGATTATGGCTGTCAGACAACCATTACCTGGATGACTGAGAATCTCCATAGACTAATAGCATTGGATATAACAGATGAGGCAGCAGGATATTGTTAAAAAAAGATTTTCTTTTTTTTAACAATTTATCTATTCCTTAAATATAAAAAGTCAACACTCATCTTCAAACAGTATACAAACGGGCTACAGAATTCTTTTTGAGACAAGAGCTGTTCAACTAAACCCTTGTTGTCTAAAAAGCTTATAGAAGTAGTTGAGTACTGCTTTTTAAGCTGTAGCAGTAGCCTTTGCTTCATGCCTGAGAGTGACTGAAAATCACTTTTCCAGTTGCAAGATATGCAGTAATTAAAGAGATACATGTCTCTTTCTTGCTTTCCCCGCCCCCCCCCCCCCAAAGTGTTCATAAAAATTGTCTGAATGAAACTAAGAAGTGGATGAAACTTTCAAGAGTTCAGTTAAAGTCAGGTCAAGAGAATGTAGTTTATGCTTTGGTGGGCACAAATGGACAATCTTGAGACTGTAATCTTACACTCGGGGTGAAAACCTGCAGAAAAGAGAAGGGGGAAAAAAACATATCAAGGGTCAGGTGAGGAAACCAGGCTTATTTAATAGTAAATCCTACTGGGTTTCATGGTGCTGATTCCAGGAACTGAACTGCACTCTAAGAATTGCTATTATTATGGTTCATCACACAGACAGCAAGATGTTTAGACTTGATTTAGCATTCCATCTACCTATCAAGTCCTTTCCAGGGATCTAGAATAGGCAGATATGGATGTTTGATGATGCTAAAGGCATTGTCATGGGATATTATCATTATTACTATGGTTCGTCACACAGTCAGCCAGGTGTTTAGACTGGATTTGGCATTTTTATCTACTACTGTTTTGGTTCATTGCACAGTCAGCCAGATGTTCAGACTGGATTTTGCATTTTTGTCCACCCACCTATTAAGTCCTTCCCAAGGACCTGGAATAGGCAGATGGTAGATATTGGATCGTGTTAAAGGTATTGTCACAGGATGTAAGCTGTTTTCAGTAAAGCTGCCTTTTGCAATTGGCCAATGGTTATTTTGTCAATGCTGATGCTGTTGAAGTGGTGCTCCAGTTCACTCATCTTTTGTCTGCCCCCTGGGTGTTGAATGTTTGTGTGTGTGTGTGTGTGTGTGTGTGTGTGTGTGTGTGTGTGTGTGTGTGTATGTGTGTGTTGGTCTTTTTGTTTCTTTTTTGGCTTATTGATTGTCTCTATCAAATGGTATGTAGATGCAGTTTATGGCTGTGTGCCTATTGATGGCTGATTTGTCACTCCTCATTCTCTACCAGCATTGATGATGTTACCTAGTAACATACTTCTTTACAATTTACTAATTCCTTTTTATTATTCTTTTCTTGGATACTAACATTTATAGTAATTGTTTTAGGACTTCTTTTTGACACTTTTTTTTAAATAAAATAATCTTTATTAGGTTTTTCATTAAAAACAACATATAAAACAGACATACAAAAAATACATAAAACAAAAACAAACACAAAAATTACTAACCACTTTTACAGCTTTTTCAAAGTATTTCCTAATCTATTTACAAATTACAATATTTCTTAATTTTATTTTAACATTCGTTAATATTTATCTAAATCTATCTTTAAAGAATTGAATCTCATAATATATTTTCCACATCTATTTCTTCCATTATACTTACATATAAATTACTTGTTTATCATAGGGAAAGAGAGTGAGAACATGTACGGTTTTGTCATATTTTTCGAACCACCATAGAGGATGTAGGAATAATATCGGTTTTCCAACTCTGTGCATATACAATCCTGGCTGCTGTGGTTATATGCAGTATTAAATAACGCTCCTCCTTTTTAAACTTTTCTCTAAAAATTCCCAGCAAGAACAGTTCCGGCTTCAAATCAATTGTCTGTTGTGTAATTTCTTCCAACCTGTTCCTTATTTTGTTCCAGAATATTTTGATTTTAGGGCATGTCCATCAGAGATGGTAATAGGTCCCTTGCTCCTTCTTTTGTCTGCCCCCTGGGTGTTGAATGTTTGTGTGTGTGTGTGTGTGTGTGTGTGTTGGTCTTTTTGTTTCTTTTTTGGCTTATTGTCTCTATCAAATGGTATGTAGATGCAGTTTACGGCTGTGTGCCTGTTGATGGCCGATTTGTCACTCCTCACTCTCTACCAGCATTGATGATGTTACCTAGTAACATACTTCTGTACAATTTACTAATTCCTTTTTATTATTCTTTTCTTGGATACTCACATTTATAGTAATTGTTTTAGGGCTTCTTTTTGACACATTTTTACGTGCTTCCATCAAAATCACTCTGAATTTTCTCTGCCCTTTTTATATTAACCATTCTGAGCAACTATTTTCCTCTCTATACAGATACCTTCTATGTCCATTTCTTCCCAAACTTAACTTCCCATACTACCAAATATGGTCTATTTCACATTCAGAAACTCTGATCACGCTAGTACCTTTCACTAATTCTCTCAAATTTTCATCATAAGCAAGTGCATAATGCTTTGAAAATTATAAAATTATATTCATTCCTTTGCCATGAGCAGACTGTGCTTAAATCTTGTATTAAAAACAAGCTTTTCTTCTAAGTAGATATTTGCTACTCATGTTGTTCTTTCCTGGATTTCTGAATGACCCAATTCCTTTTTTCTAAACTTTCTTGTTTCGTTCCACCCATTAATCCATGTTACCTAGCCAAACAATTATATTCTTGTTGATTGCATTTATTCAGAAAGTTGCAGAATTTTTTTTCTCCAAAAGTTCATCTCTAGTCCTTCCATTTTGAACATTCAGTGGAGTATAACACACAATTGTTACCAGTTTATGAATTCCTGCTTGTACACACAATAGCAACCTTGGTGACACCATTTTTGTTATATGTATAAAATAGCTATCCCTTTTCATTCATCATTAAAACTACATCTTCACAACCCTGCAGGTGTTCATCAACTCCACTTTGCAGTTCCATTTTCAATCAGAACTGTAACATCCTTCCTCTTTTTTTTAGATCAGACAGCAGCATATTTCATTTCATTCCTGTATTTATGCTCTGTAGTGTTGTAAGGAATATCCTTTCTGGGTTCAGTTCCAAGTGGGGAAAAAGACACTGGAAGCATGGAGGCTGTTTGGAAAGATGGTTTTAATGGTGGACAGCAGGACCACATGGCTTGAGGTCCTGAGGGAAAGGGGGATCACATGCCTCGAAGATGTTGAAGAAGAAGAGAAGGGGGGAGATGCTGAGAGTTCCTGAGTTTTATACCCTCTATTGGGCCCCACCTTAAGAGTTTCCTGTTCCTGTGTAAGAAATGTATCCCATTGGCTGTCAGACTCCCAGGGGGCGCGGGTCTTAGCTAACTTTGTAGGCTTTGTCAGTGTCCCAGGCTAGTTTGAGTGCTGGCTGATGCAATCTTCCCAGGTGCCATGTGGTGAGATGGGCAGAGGGCTAATCCTATCTTTGTTATGTAGAATAGACTGCCCATTGACAAAGGTGGGGGATGAGTGAGTTTGCTCTGGTCTTAATGGTCCATTGACAAAGGTGGGGCTATTAAGAGTTAGTCTATTTTCTGCCTAAAAACATGTTTCTCCATTTCTCAGCCAGGGAAATATAATATTCTGCCTTTTTAAATATTTCCTAAAATATTTCATTCCTCTAGGAGGGGGGTAGGCGCTAACTTCCTACAGTAGTTTTTAGTTCTCTTTTTTTCCAAACTCCCATATAACATGATAATCACTGGAATGGCCCACAGATGTTGCTCTCTGATATTCATCATTGCTTTGATCAAATGAAGCTTTCCCATAATGCTTTTTAGTAGTACAGAGACAATGTAAACTAGGTATAACTATCCTATGTTTATCACTGGTATAGTGTGTTTTTCCTTTGGTGTCTGGAAAACACCTTGGGGCCTGTTATTGATCATGTCTAACAACATGATGTTGCCAATTCATTCCTTCCATTTTTTTATTTTGTTTGTTCCATTTGGAAGCACCATCCTCTTAATCCAAGATGACTTCCCTTTTTCTGGGAGTAGAACTGTATTCAGACCATGCTCTAAAAAGTAATTGGAGGTTCCAAGAGCAAAAATCTTAATTTATTCCATGTGGATTTATATATAATTAAATAAACTTAATATTTTATCTCTCTGGACATGTATTAATTATACTTTTCCCCCTGTCACATTAAACATGATGGAAGCATCAGAAATCAGTAGGAGCACCAATCAAAGTGTTCCAAAGTTTCATAAGATGCCCCCTTTTTTTCAGGTATGTCACTCAAACCTGGATTCATTTTTATGCTGAACAGGTAGCCTTCTCCATCTCTTGCCCAATGATTCTCAGGCCATTTCTACAGTCATTAGCAAATTGAATGAAGGGATGTAGCTATTCTGCAAGTGCAAGGAAAGTTAACATTTTATCCTATCTTTTTTTCATCCTGTCCTTTCTAACAAGTCATTAATGTTATTAAGTGACTCCTTCAATGGACTCCTTTCACTTCTAAAAATGACCAGATCATCAGGATGGGATATATATCTAGGTTCAGTCCCCTTTTTTTCTTATCTTTCCTGACAAACCACTCTCCTTCACAGTTTTATCTTTATAATTGATGAACTGTATATGACATAATTTACAATCTTGTCAAGCAACCTTCAAAATTGCACACTAGCTTTTTCAACACTTTTAAGTTTGGCTTGCTCAAAGACTCATTCTATTCCTATCAGCAGTATTTTTTCTTCTTTTGGAGCCCAACAAAATAATGTGGGATATTGCATTTGAGAGAACAACAAAATTATATTACCATCCTGGGAAATATATTTGGATTTCTCAGTTCATATTTTGATGTGCAGGTCTAGAATCAAGGTGCTGCAACTGGTCACAGTTTTATATTCTATATTATCACACCATACTGACAGAAGGACAAAAGGTGGTTATTCATGCTTAATCTTCAGGCTAAAAGGACACGACTAGAATGAAAGGGACATAGCCTGAAGGGCAAAACACATAATCCTTGAAAACTTTGTGTGTGACTACCATACTCCCACATGTATGAATTAGAAATATTATGAAGCATATAGCATGTCTCATTTTGAATTAAGAGCACACAGCAACTCTAAACCTTTCATTGGAATGTTCTAAGTGATCTTATTCAAATGAAACACAATTTAAAGTTGGTTGAGCATTCTGTGTCCCATTAAGAAAAATGTAAGTGGCTTCCCCTACCAACTTTGATTGGAGCATATTTCTTCTTTGATTGCTGCTGTTCTTGGTATTGGTTCTTGCTTACCTGGGTGTTGATTAATAGGTGTCTGATGAAGAAGAATGTGCTTAGGGCTATTTTCCCTTCCCTTCCCTTCCCTTCCCTTCCCTTCCCTTCCCTTCCCTTCCCTTCAGATAGTAGTTATTTTAATGGGATCATGATTTGTTCTAATCTTTACTCTAAATCATTGACGGTGTGGTGGTATTTGTACAGTCTTAGGTATTATCATTAGAATTTTTCAGCTCTTTTGTTGCTCTATTTTCTGTCCTACCCCACATCTTAAACTGGCAGAATTCTACTTGTCACCCACACTGCTATGATAAGAGAGATTTTTTTTGAAAATATTAAAGAAAATCCCAGACAGACCATCGAAACAATAGTTTCTAATACGAATTAGCATGTATTTAAATAAACTCCATCTGAGGCATTGAACTGGCATAAAGTAAACTTATCAATAGGCTCCTTTCCAACTTGTTTAGCATCTTTAAGACAGATATAATGACTGGTGGGTTTTTAATATTTTATTTTCCAAGTAAATAAATAAACAAGAGCTCCTTCACCAATTTTATAGTAGATTGATTGCAAATGGCAGCTAGTTGGACTCTCTACATAATATGTTCAAACAACTATGCGTTTTGCATATTGCTGGGTTTTTTTTATTCCACATTGGAAATTTGGCACACTATCTGACATAAAAAAAATCGCTAAACGCATAGCCTCCATTTCACTGTGATTGGAATGACTAGAATACATAACACAAACTTAAGTTTGTTTATTTTGGCCAATTAAACTAGCAGAGAAAGTCAAACCCATTAGATAGCTTGTTCCTAACAAAGGACATACTGCAACATTTCTCATAATACATGCCTTGTATATGAATATCTCTTGACAACTAAGCTAACCCCTAAGATTCTGCTAATATTAACTTAGCTTAACATCCAGAAAACAAATTAACTTTAATCAGCTGCTGACTTGTAGTACAAGCAATGGCACAAACATAGCCATTCAATTAGAAATGTGTATGTGCTGATCTGACAAAAGGTAAAATACATATAAGTTTTCTCCAGCAAAATAGAGGTAATACAGGAGGCACAAATATCCTATGATATCCTATGAAGAGGAAATATAGGAGATCCTTGCTTAACAACCATTTCTTCAGTGACTGTTTGAATGTACAATGGCACTGGATGAGTGGTACTTATGACTGGTCCTCAAAATTCTGGCTATTTCAGCATCCCCATGATTATGATCCAGATGTGTGGTGACTGGCTCACAATTACAATGTTGTAGTGTCCTGTAGTCATGTGATCACCATTTTCAATTTTCATTGCCAATGTCTGACAAGCAAAGTCAATAGGGAAGCCAGCAGGAGGTCACAAATAGCAACAATGTAATGTTGTGCTTAACAGCAGAGTGGAATTTGTTTAATGATGGCAACCAGAAATGCCAGAACTGCCATCTCTAAGTGATGCAGTCACATGGTGTCACATTTTATATTTGTATTGCTTAGCTTGATAGAATACAGTTCACTATATTTTTCTAGCGTCACAGCAGAAGAGCACAATAATCTTGCCTATCTGCCTTCAAATCCTAAAAGGACCTTTAATTCTGACCCCACACTCTCTTCACAGCAAAAACAAACAAACAAACAGATCTTTGAATATGTTCAAACTCTAGCAGGATAGAGTTTAGAGGCAAACTAGACTAAGCTGACACAGTTTTTGCAGTAAATGCATCGTGAACAGCTTCAACAGACCAGAAAAATAAAGAACAATAAACATAAAAAAGCACCTCATCCATCCCAGAGTTTTTGTATTTTTAAACACTCTAAAGCAGTGGTTCTCAACCTTCCTAATGCCGTGACCCCCGACCCGCCACCGCGACCCCCGCCCCACCCCCTCCCTGCATGCAATGAGGTGACAAAGGGGGCGTGGCACCAAGATGGTGGGCTAGCGCGCACTTAGGCGACCCCTGTGAAAGGGTTGTTCGACCCCCAAAGGGGTCACAACCCACAGGTTGAGAACCGCTGCTCTAAAGGCTCTGCAATTAACAGACTACAAGACTGTACACATAGTGCGATAATATTGAACAGTTCAGCAAATCAGCTCAAACCCCAAACCCTGATCTCTGCATTTTTAAATACGCTGTGAAAGATGTATCATCCAATATTCAACTATCCAACCTAAGTAGCATAGAAATGTCTTTTTGAAAAGATTATACACAGGCTTGTTGAACTCAGGCCTCCCTGTGCACTCTTATGTGCATGTTCTTGTGATGGTTGATGCTGAAATTTAGAATGGATTTAAAAATGAAACAAGTATTGATATTCAAAGGCAGTCTGAAAGTTCAACATCAGCAGGGCACAATAACACTTTCAAATTGGATGACAGCATCATTTCTGCAGACCAACTTTGCATTTAGTCATGAATTTATAACATCGAGCACTAATATTTGTCTGTAAAGCACACACCTTTGCATTTTGCTGGACTGTGTTCTGCATTTTTAAAACTTTGTTTTATAGAATACAAAGCAGTAAACCTGAAGACTCCCTGTCCATTTCATGGTGTGGCTCAGCAGGCCAAAGTATACTAAATTTAATTCAACTTTGGAGTTTATTTATTTATTTATGTATTTATGTATTTATTTATTTATTTATTTATTTATTTATTTATTTATTTATTTATTTATTTATTTATTTATTTATTTGTCAAACATGTACAAGATAGCAGGTATAGGTATAAACATAAACATAATCAAAGTGAATACAGATAGATGAAGACA
>QLTV01002110.1:486523-509331 GCA_003457575.1 Thermophis baileyi | reverse complement strand
TTGTCTTGATGTGCAGTGCTCTATAGCGTTGTTTTGAGGGTAGGAGTTGAAACAATTTATGTCCAGGATGCGAGGGGTCAGTGAATATTTTCACGGCCCTCTTTCTGACTCATGCAGTATACAGGTCCTCAATGGAAGGCAGGTTGGCAGTAATTGTTTTTTCTGCAGTTCTGATTATCCTCTGAAGTCTGTGTCTGTCTTGTTGGGTTGAGAACCAAACCAGACAGTTATAGAGGTGCAGATGACAGACTCAATAATTCCTCTGTAGAACTGTATCAGCAGCTCCTTGGGTAAAGTACAACAGCTACAAAAAAGGAAATTGCAAGGCTTCTATATAAGAAAATATTAGTAGTTAGATTGTTTTATTATATTATTTTATATTTTAACATTTGATTTATTTATTTGATTTATTTATTTGGTTTATTTATTTATTTTTAATCCCACTTTTATTACTTTTATAACTAACTCAAGATGGTGAACTCCTTCTAATACTCCTTCCCCCTTTTCCTATTTTCCCCACAAGAAGAACCATGTGAGGTGAGTTGGGCTGGGAGAGAGTGAGTAGCCCAAAGTCACCTAGTCAGCTTTCATGGTTAAGGCAGGATTGGAACTACAGTCTCATTTTGTTTTTTTATTGTATGCTGGCCAGAGTCCCTGAGGGAAAACTATGAAAAATAAATAAATAACTATACAAATAAATAAATACATATTTTCCCCAACAGAATGAATGAAAAGTGGATGCAATGAAAGATAACATGGAAATTATTTGAAATAAAATGAAAATAATTATGTTAAACAGAATAATCAAATATTCAGAATTACAGTAATTGGAAGTATGAAAAGGGAAACTGAGAATAATAAAGTAAAAAGGCAGAGAGAAAAAAGCATATAAAAGAATGCTGCAGAAAATGAGAGAAAGAAAGATGTATTGTTTTGGAGAAGAAAAGAGTAGCATTGCAAAGAATAAAGTAAAAAAAGAGCCAGTCAGAGAAAAAAAGAGCAATTATGATGGAGGTTGGTGAAAACAAGGAGCTTCCAACAGAGTGAATGAAATGAAAAAGTCAGTCATGGAATGATTTGGGGTGAAACAGAAATGTGGAAATGCTGGAATTTTGAATATCTGAATAGGGAAGATACTGATATGGAAAAAAATGGTATTGAAATAAATGTTATAAATGTTAGTATAATGACAAGAAAAAAAATGAGAAGATACAATTAATGCTTTGAAAATGTTGAAAAACTACATCCTGCTGATGTAGATAGTGTAAGCTTGAGAAATGTTAAAATAATGGTGTGTTTTGCTTATGGAACAGTTGTAAGATTTGCTTTGTGTAAGGACTTCATTCGTCCTGACCATTGGATGACAGTAAACAAAATTTAGGAAATGCAGTTTCTTGCCAGTCAGAGAGTGGGTGAGTGGAAGATGAAGAACAGTTTTTGTTCTTCAGCAGATGATTCAAGGATGTATGCATCCAAGAAAGAAAATTTATTGTATGCTTAGCAAAAACATATAGTAAAATGAGTAAGCTTGAATTGTGGAATGCTTTGGGTGAGTCTGAAGTTGAAGGTTGGTTGCTGAATATGGAACATGAGTGCTATAGGATACAAAATAAAATATTTCAGAGAATAAATGAAATGCTCAGCAGAAGACTGAACTAGGATATGTATTCTCTCTTTGTAGTTTAATATATCTATGGATAAATGTATAAGGAAGTTAGAGGTGAACTGAAGAATAGATCTGAAAATTAACATATCAAAGACAGTGGTAGTTGTATTTGACAGAAAAATTGAGCAAAAAAATGCAAGCTATAGATAAAAGGCAAAAACAGAGCAAGTAGATGAATTTGTATACATTAGTCGAATGTTTACTAAGTATGGGAATAGGATTGAAAGAATTATGGTGTGCAAAGGGTGGCAAAAAGGTTTTGGATAGTGTATGATCTGAAGAATATGTGTTTGTTGAAAGAAGGAGAATTAGTTTTGTATAAAGCCCTGTTCTGCATGTTTTAATATATTTGAAATAAGAGTTGAGAAGTCAAGAGAAACATAAAAGTAAGTTGAATTTAGTGTGAGAAAGTTATTTAAGAAGCATGCAATAAAACAACACAAGAAGACCAAGACTAAATGGATGCTGAACCAATGTGGATTTTACTTTATATAAAAGTGAATGATCAGTATAAAAGAAATACATTGAGATGTTTTCCTTATAATGAAAGAATGAATGAGCATCACATCATAAAACAAATACATAAACAGATCATTAGAAATGATTGAGAAAGTTAATTTAGCTAGTAGTTATTTCATAATAATTATAATATGGAAGATGTAATTACCCATGCTATGTTCATTTTGGGAACATATGGGAGCGTACAAATGTATGTATGTAAAAATGGTCAAGAAGGACATATATGTAGACAGACCTATAATCAAGGAGCAGTTGAAGACAGAGATTCACCTGGCATCCAGTCTGGCACCAGGTGAAGCTCTGTTTAGTGCCAGGTAATGATATATGAGTATTTTCTTCAGGCTTATCTAATCCCTGATGTTGATATTATGTTTTGTTGTACTACAAGTCTATTTTGAGATTTTTTTTTTTGGTCTTTCCTGTTGTGTATATTTGCATATGTGTGCGTGTTTGGGGCGAGGGATGTATACTGAATTTTTTGTTATCTGCAATCCTTAGCTGCTTAGAATAGAGATTGATGAGATAAAATGTGGAAAATAAATAAGCACAAGTATAATGGGAATGTATACGAACATAGAAGCTACATACTTCCAAGTATGAATATCTGGAAAATTAGGACTTTTGTATTATACATTTATATATCTATTGGCTAGATCAAGCCAGGTCATTTGTGATCTTAATCCAATTAATTGGACTGTAATCCAATTAATTGGATTGTGGAGTCCTTGGTGTCTCTGAGCTTGGTTGTTTTCTTGCAGATGTTTCATTACCCAACTAGCTAACATCATCAGTGCTAGAAGGGAGTGGGGTTTACTCTGTTTATATAGTACCACTGTATACTGCACTGGTAAGACCACACTTGGAATATTGCACGTAGTTTTGGTCACCCTGATAAAAAAAGATGTTGGGGTGACATGATAGCAGTCTTCCAATATTTGAGGGGTTATCACAGAGAAGAGTGTCTCAACCTAAGTACTTGAGGGCAGGACAAGATGTAAAAGATGGAAGCTTATCAAAGAGAGATCCAACCAGTGACAACAATTAATCAGTGGAACAGCTTGCCTCCAGAAGTTGTGGGTTCTCCATCACTGGAGGTTTTTAAGAAGAGATTGGACAGCCATCTCTCTGGTTTGGTAGGGTCTTCTGCTTGAACACCTCTGAGGTCCCTTCCAACTCTGTTATTCTATTATATACACGTAGCGTGCCCTGTCATTTGCTGGGAGTGTTGTTTTCTTCTTAGTAGTTCATTGGTTAAGTTGTTGTTGAATTATATGTTCTAGGAGTTCAAGGTAGGGAATTTCCACTTTCCTTTCCATCTTTAATTTTTATGATGTCTTTTTAGGTTGCCAAATCTGTCTAGCTTGGGCTAAAACTGGGATTTATGCATGTTATTAACGATCCATCCCTCAAATTTCCTTGTAACGTGGATACTGTATTAAAACAGAAAACACTTCTTATTCCAGGGAAGGAAATCACTGTTAATCATTGAGATTGCATAGAGCTGTTTTAGGATGGTTTAGTGTAGTTAAGTTGACAACATAATGGCAGAAAATGGTTTTCTTCTTCATTGGCTATAAGTTGTTGAATATACTTTGTGGGATGCTTATTACTTCAAAGAGAAATGTCATATTTTATATTCTCATTCATTTTGTGCAGATTTTCAAAACTGACTAAATAAAATGTAAACTGTGAAGAAGAAGAAATGCTGCCTAGTTTAAATTTAAATGCACATTTGGAACGTTTAAAAAATTCATTTTCCCACTCATTTGTTTTGAAATCTATCCCATTAATTTTTCCCCCAGATTAAGAATTTTGGATTTGGAAAACTTTGCATTTAATTTCCTGTCTTGTTCTTGAGGCTGCTGCAAAATTGCTTGCAAAACAAAAATGCTGGTCATATGCCCTAACATATGCCCATAAACATCATATTTAATATGCACATCATTCCTCACAATTGCCTGCAGGATTATGCCTATTTTACTGTTACTTTTACTGTTAGTTTTATTTCTATGCCGCCCAACTCCCGGAGGACTCTGGGCGGCTTACAACAATAAAAACATTATAAAAATATAAAAACTATTAACAAGAAACATATTTAAAACATTCATCAACAACTAAAAACCCATACACACAGTTTCGTGGCCGGATCTCGCCAAATTACAGAGGCGAGATCAACAGCCCCAAGCCTGCCGGAAGAGCCAGGTCTTCACCGCTTTCCGGAAGGCCAATAGGGTGGGGGCAGTCCGGATCTCAGGAGGTAACTGGTTCCAGAGGGCTGGGGCAGCCACAGAGAAGGCCCTTCCCCGCAGGCCCACCAGCCGGCACTGTTTAGCTGACGGGACCTGGAGGAGCTCAACCGTGTGGGATTTTAAAAAGCCTTATAGAGTCCACATAGGAAGGTATTCTGTTCATGCTATTAGGTTTTGATGGGGTTATAAAGTGATAAAGATGACATCTCTTCCAAATGTTAACAGTAAAAGTAATTCCTCTGAATTGTGGGAATGGCATAATTTGTTTTTCTTAAATCTGTGAGAGGAAGGATGGATAGCAAAGAGATCCTTGACACCTTGAAAGAAGATGTGAGAAACAACAACAGCTATAGAACAAATCCTAAGAGCTGTCATAAGAACAGATCCTTCGTATATTCACATATATCTTGATTATGTATTGCTGTCAGTGGAATAAAGTGTATTCATTAAATATTATTTTATTTCAGGTTTGACATTATATACCATAAAAGTATGATTTAATATTTGATATGTCAATTATGCCATTGATTTTACATGTGCATGTAACTGGTCCACAGTGTAAGCATACCACCAAATTGTTCTTCCCAATGCTTAGAGGGCAGAATGTTGGGAGAAGGACAAGGAATATATTTTAACTATTTCTGAGAGAGAAAAAACATGATTACTCCCACAAATAGGGCTGATGTAAACCCAGGGCATTTTATATTGGTACTGCCAATAACCACTCTATCATGTTTTCAGTGATCTATGATTCCATTTCTCATCTATCTATCCCTCTTTCACATGCTGCTGGGTTAAAGTGTGATCCACTCTTCAGTTAGCAGAAAAGTATTGCTCAGTTCCATCTCACCTCCCTCCCTTTGTTCTGAATCACTGCCCAACCAATATTGTTCTAATGTGGTGTGTGGCATGAGATAAACACAGTGATTGCTCTATTCCTACAGCTTTCCTGCCTACCACTGTTTTGTACATCATCAGCTGGTGAGAAAAGTATCTTCCATCCATAGTCCTGTAGCAGAAAGGCTACCTGAAGGACTCTTTATCGATCATCTCTAAGCTCAATCCTTTGCCTTTTCAATTATAACCTAAGATGAATTTTTTAAAAAACCAGAGTTTAAAAAAGGGAGTTGAATCACAAATAGCATTTTTAAAATTTCTCTGCCATTCCTTTCTTTATAAAGACAACAAATGCTGACTTCTGGATTCCTCTGTGTCCAATTCTTTAGGGAAACAAAAGCAAAATGACAGCAGACAAGGCTGGCTGGAGTTGGGAAGAGCTGCCTATAACAAGCTCAAATGGCCAATAAGGACTTCTGATTCCACCCATGTTCATCACTTACTCTTTTTCTGATATAACAAATGATGAAACCTGGCAGATGTTGCTCACATTGCAGCAATCATTAAATATGATTGGCTTGAGGGTGAAACACTACTTTAACACTTGCTACAGCTCAGGGCAAATAAAACTTGTCTCAGAGACTGTAATAAGATAAAGTCAGCATCATGGGAACACAGATGAAGAACAAGGTTGCCAGAGAATGTATGACAAGTCCCTTATTTTGTTATGGCACAAGAGTGCCTCAAAGCACCTGATAAACTCAAACGTATATTGAGAAGCCTGAATAAATGGAATTCTGCTTTCATTTCCCAGAAGAGTGTCTCCTCTGTATTCCCATTTATATAAGGCAGAACTGGTGAAAATTACATTGTCTTTTGTATCTCCATCACAGGTAATTAGGAAGGTGGATTTAGCCCTATATATATTTGATTTCCTGTCTAGATCCAGGAATGCTTCATCAATGCCCTTGATCGACTCACTAAAGAATAAACCCTTAGAACCCCAGTTATAACACGGCAACTAATCTTAACTTCAACAACCTGATTCCCTAGCATTCAGGTTGTTTCTCAAGATAATTCTGTATCGGGTTTCACAAGCTTCATTTGTTTTCCAACATTTATTGAAGGCCCCTGAGTTACACATTCAATACACTGGGAAGATGTGCTGAAAGAAAAGACAAATGAAGAAGAAAGAAAAAGGATCAAGATGGTCCTTCTATAAGATACATAAGAAGGAGGCTCAAATCACTCCAACCATCCTGTCTGAGATAAGCATGCAGCCCAAGATTTTATATAATGAGGTAGTAAGTAACTAACTTATCAAGCAGAGTCTATTGAGTTAATTTGAACTTCTGCACATAAGAAGCAAACACATGTTCTCTGTTTCCCATCGCTTTCCCTTTCCCCAAATAAATTCCTGTTTAAGTCTGTGGATTTGACATCATCCATTTTAAAAGATAATTTCTTATTACTGTATAAAACTCCCCTCGTGCAAGATTACATGGTTAGGTGTGTTTCAAAACTGGCCCAAGATTGGTCATATTCTCTATTTCTAGACTTTGGACAAGAAGAATCCTCAGGTGGACACATCCGGAAAAGAGGGGGGGGACTCTGGTGGCACCTATTTTAATTATCCTTTACCATGAAATCTTTGAAAAAAAGGGCCTCCCAGGAACATGTTTTGGTTTGTAAAAGTATATTTATATCATGGTTAGGATTAAGGTTTAAGTTTAGGTGAAAGTGTTGAAAGGCAGCATGTCTTGTTAGATGGATGTCACTTCTAAATGATTCCCATTCAGAGACATCACTGGGCCTGAAGAGATGTTTCAGGATGGAGGTGAATTAATGGCTACTACTTTTGAATGGAAGACAGAATATCTATCATGTTCCATCTTAGAGGACTACTGCATTTGGGATAATATAACATGGTAAATAACAGGCAGATATAATGGAGCCAAATTCTGGCTCAGCTCACATTTAGAAGTGTCTTTGACTGGGGAGGTCACCATGGCAGTGAAGAGGCCAGTATAAACTTTAGACCCTTGAAAATCGTCTGCCTCGTGCTCCCTGTTCTAAGTGTGAAAGCATGGATAAAAATATTACAATATCATATTGTATTATTTATAAAAAGAATAAAAATATCCTAGGCAAAGTATACGAATGTAAAGTGCAGTCACCAACCTCTGGGTTCACATTCTAACAAGCACATGAAAATGAGAAAGGAAGGCAAACCTTTTGTGTTTGCTAAAGAAGACACACTAAAAGCAGAGAAATATTTTTAGAATGAAATCCAATCTTTGTTTCGTTCCTGCATTTCTAATACTGTTATTCCCTATTAAAAGTGACATAACTACTCATTTTTTCTGGGAACCAATAGACGAATGCTGAATAATGACCATAATCCTTATTTTAATTAATAGGAGCGATACAGGTTAAACTGACTATGGAGAAACAAGTCCATCAATTTCATTGACTTTGGCCAATTTTATTTTCATCCTGGCCTGGCTTGCTTCTGCTGCCCCCACCCCACTTGCAGAAAGTTTAATGTGGCTCATGACCTGAAATTGTTGCAAGTGAAAAATTACACACCATATTTTGAATGTTCAAAGAATGCGGCATCATTAAAAAAAAAACTACCATTCATTTTAAAAAGATGGAGCTTTATTGCTTTTTAAAACCAATTATTCCCATGTAATTAAGACAATTTGTTTCTTTATGCTGCGCATTGCTGCGTACTTTTCCATATGCTGCTAAGATCTGAGCTATTGGCAACAATTCCCAACATCAAACTTTTAGCCATCTGTTTTCTCTTTTCTTTATTCTTTTCCTTTCTCATCACTATATTTTAATGCTATTCAGTATGCACAGTTGATAACAATATTTTATTTTTGTCACAAGATGTTCTCTAAGCCTCAATTTAACACTTGGTGCAGTTTCAAAATTTAGCTTCTTACTATTTGCCCTAGATCATGAATTAAATTGAATTGTTATTCTCTGAAGCAAACCAATGCAAATTAAAGAAGCAAACATCAAGGCTACAAAAAAGACAATAGTAATATATGAATGGAAGACAGAGTAGCCCCATCTATTTCTAAAATGGATTTCTATATCAGAATTATGTCATTTAGTTTAGGTGGTATATTTTTATAGCGGTGATATTGGCAATATATTCCATGTATCGCCAGAGGGGGAAAAATAGCGAATAGATTGTATCTGCTAATAACGAGACTGCAAGAACCACACCACCCTGTCACATCCTTGGTTCTGAAAATAATCTATTTCCCTTGAGCTGATCCAGAATGGAGCTCATCCTGATTTTGGAGCATGAATAAGGCTTTTTTTAGAAATAAATAGACAGGTTTCAAGTTACCACAGTTTTACTATCCATTTAAATATCTGTCAATGGAATCACTCTAATCTGATCTCCTAATCCATTATCCCTTCCCCCACCTCTCTATTTCTTTTTTTAATTCCCTATCAAGTTCTTTCTCTTAATCATTAAGCAGGAAAGCTTTGTTCACCTCCTTCCTCTCCTAAGACTATCTCAGCGTGTGCTTCATAACACCCATGAAAACAGAACAACATGAAGGATTTTGAAGGGTGATGGGAGCAAATTGCTACCATGCCTGCCTGAGTCAATTAAAAAACAACCTGAATTAGCCCCTTGTATACTGAGTTGAAGCTCAAGCCTTACATGTATCATCGACACAACAGGACGACTTATGTAAAAGGAAGCCTTATTCCTCATGCTTGTACAATAATGGAGATTCTGTAGTAATCTATGGATATGCAGAAACTTCATCTCAAATTACATTTTTAGTTATATGAATTGCAATTCACATGATAAAAACAGTACTTTGGTGTTCACTCAAAAGTGCATATAGCAATTGGAAGGCATAATCCACCAGTTCTTCTAAGGCAGGTGTAGGCTGAAGTTTTAGATTGCAATTCCCATAATATCTAATCAACAATGGTTGTCAAGAATTATGAAAAACTTTTAAAGTTTTGCTTAATTCTAAATGAATCTCCTTATATGAGGAGTAGGAAACCTCAAGAAGATTTTGGATAGTGATTCTCATCAGTTATTGCCAGCATGGCCACTGATCAAGAATGATAACTTCTCTAGTCTAATAACATAGCAAGGGTTACTATTTCGCTCCTCTTTATCCACAGGAAATGTTGAAAATGACTGAAATCATTACTTGTTCTCTTATGAACGCCCATCTCCTGGCCAATTTTCACATGCTTATTATTTTAGATTTACATAGTAATGAAGAATTTTCAGAAAGTTCATCTTAGTAAACACCTGTTTATAAAAAAGAGAGTGCCTGCAGTATAATTTTATCAGTTTAACAAATGAGCATTTTACATAGTGATAAAATTTCATTGCTACTTGATAAAAGGTAAAATGAGGTAAAAACCAGAGTTAGTATGTCTTCTTCCCTACAAATGGCCTTTCTCAAAATTATCTTCCTTTTTTCTGGTTAAAGAACAGAATATTACAAAATTACAATAACTGACATTCACCACGCATGTATTCATGGTAATCCTGTAATTTGCATAATAATATCCTAAGCCATCAAATCTGTCAGAGTTTAGGCAGCGTGATTAGTATTATGAGATAAACCCAGGAGCAAAAAATACACAGCACACAGCACACAGAGCCTTTAGATAATTAATAGTGGTTTATATACAGCTAAATATATACAAAGTTATATGTGGTTAAATACCTTATCATACAGCTACTGATACATGGAGAAGAGCAAATGAGAATACACTACGAGAGAGAACATGAGGAGAAGGGACATGCCTTCTAATGGCTTCCCTTATATAGACAGCTTTTTACCCAGCTTCTTAAAGTGACAGTAACCCTGCTGCCTCCTTCCCATTGCATCAGCTTCTGGTTGCCTTCGCTTACAACCTCTCATCAGCTTACAGCTATTAAATCCACATTACCTGACAAAATCTCTTATATAATAAAATTGGGGGCCAAATCTATGGGCTAGATGTTTAAGGTTGATAACTAGTATCAATATATTTGAAAATAATAAACTTCTATCTCATAACTTAATTAGCAATTATTATTTCTTTTACCAAAAATATTAACACACTTGTTCCAACACAGGGAGAAGTGAAATTCATTCAGCTAAAAAATTGATCTCTCAGAAGCAATCAAACTTTATTTTATGGTAGCTATAAGCAACATGCCAGTTTGTTCAAGCCTAAGGAAGAGATGAAATTCATTATGTTGAAAAATGAATACATTCTTTTTTCAATTCACACTTTTAGAACCTATAAGGAAACACAATTAAATACCAAAATGTATTATTTTTAATTTTGCAATGTAATTTGTAGTTTAAAAAAACATGCAAAATGCATGTATTGTGGAAGAATAAATTAAGCGGTATTCAGAAATCACAACTGCTGCAAATTATAATAACCAAAGTTGCTAATTTGTTTAAAGTACAGTGATCATATGATAGCTGGATTGAAAGAGTTGTACTGGCTCCCAGTTGCCTACCAAGTCTTTTAAAAATATTTATTTATCTCTTTGTCTGTCTGTCTGTCATCTATCAACCATCTACGGTATCTATCTATTACATTTGTGTGCCCAACAACTCCTGATGAAATGCAAGGCTTTCATGCTGACCAATATAGTTTTAACTGGTTTAAGATTTCTATTTATTTATTTTATTTATTTTATTTCATCAAGCATATATTAGATAACAGATATAAGTATAAACATAACTATGAATACATGAAATGGATACGAATAAAAGGGAACATTAGGACAGGGATGGTAGGCACGCTGGTGCGCTTATGCACGCCCCTTAAAGACCTCTTAGGAATGGGGTGAGGTCGACAGTAGACAGTCTAAGGGTAAGGTTTTGGGGGTTTGGGGAAGAAACCACAGAGTCAGGTAGTGCATTCCAGGCATTAACGACTCTGTTACTGAAGTCATATTTTCTGCAATCAAGTTTGGCGTGGTTTACCATATGTTTGTATCTATTATGAGCTCATGTATTGTTGTGGTTGAGTTTGCTGCCTTCCCAGTATTTACAAAAATGGCAGTGACAGGTCCTTCTAACTATTCCAAGGACCAGAGGAAGCTTTAGAGTACCAGTGGGATGAGATGAAGCAACATGGCTGCTTGGTTTCACTCTTAGAAGCAAAAGGTCTATGTTACCCAGCACAGTAGCTCTGAGGGAGTGTTTGCTCGAGTCTTCACTGAGGCAAAGATATCCTTCCAAGAATCTTATAGCCATACTTGACAGGCACACGTATCTTTATTCAAACCACAATTAAATGGAACTTCTTCTACTCACACATGACAGTCTTGTGTTCAAGAACATCTTTTGAGTTTTATTATTCTTTTACTTTTCTCCAAAAACTTTTATGTTTTATTTCTATTGTTCTTCATATTAAGAACAGTGCAAATTTGGTCCCCCAAAGCATTTGTTGTTCCTTCCTAGAATTGATCCTGATTATTAACAAGAGGATGGTTTATCCTAGGTTTACCTTCATCCTTTTTCTTAAGGAATCTAAGATTCCTTAATAATGAATACAAATAACAGGGCAAAATGATCAGAGAAATTCATTTAACCCATCTTATTTTTAAACGTGAAGAACAACCCATAAACCTAAACTGTCACACAAGTTATTATACTGGGTGTCTAATTAAATATGCTTCTTCCTTTTCTCCCTCCCATTCTCCAGTCATCACTGAAGACTAAGCCTGCAACCTTTGAATGTTTTGACCATCAAGAGTAGGAGGAAAGTGGTGCACATTAAGAACAGAAAAAATTATCAGTCATTCTTTACAATATGAAGAATCGTAACAAAGTTTTTCCTTCTTCCTTAACATTTCTGGTAAATTATTTATTTTTGCTTAAGTAAATACTTCATACGTACATTGTCTGACTGATTACATGCCATCACCTACCTAGATAGATTCCCCCTCCCCCCATGACAATCTGTCCCTAATTTGGTCCTTCAGGTCTTCCATTGGTATAACCATCACCATTGTAACTGAGTCCATCTACCTTGCTGCTGATCATTCTCTTCTTTTTCCTTTCACCTTTCCCAATACTAGAACCTTCTTCAAAGACTTAGGTCTCCATACCATAGATCTTAGGTGGGATAATTTTAGCCTGGTTTTATATATCCTGAGTTTGTCCAATGATTGATTTGTTTGTTTCCTCATCCAAATAGCCTATACAGATAGGGCATAATTAAGGGTCAGTTAAGAGAACCAAAGTAATGTTGAAACAAAAAGAACAGTAGGACCTGTACTTATTGATGTTTTATATGACCGTCATTTCAGTTGTGCCCCAATGCTAACAGTTTCAATGAGGACATTTTCTATGAAAAAAAGAGAAGATAGTAACTACACATAAAGATCAGGTAGGTTGGATTCAGACCATTCACCTAGCATTTTTACCCCCTTCAGTAGCTGTTTGTTTGTTTTAAAAAACAACCTAAAAGGCTCCAAGAGCTCAAAATCCCTGACCTGAAGTTTATAACCAAAGTTATTGGGGCAGGTAAGAAAAAATACCATATCCCTTTAAGGAAATGTAAGGAGAGTGACATCTTAGGGTGAAAGAGTTGCATATCCATTCCCCACCCCCCAACATGTTGCACCAGTGTGCAGCTCCCAAGAATGGATTTGAAAGGCATACTGTACTTGTCCATACTTGTCCTTGCAAAGGCAGGTCTGGAGATCCACAAAAAGCAAGAAAAAACAGTTTGGGCAAAGCTTTGCAGGAGAAAAAGGGTGGATGGTGGTATTTCCCCCCCCACACACACACTCATATCTTCCAAATCTTTTTGGGTGAAATAGGGAGGGAGTTCATACATTGGTGGATCAAGTTGCCAATATAATTTTAAATTATGGTCATTTCTATCTACTTATAAGCTTTGATAGAAAACTCACAAGGCAGTTAAACTGCCATTCTGCCTTTGCTTATTGATTGCTAGAAAATTCACAACGCTGCCTGTCAAAAGCATATGCCCTGGTATGATATAGATTTTCCATTTTACTTAATTGTTTCACCGCAATCACTATCAACCTGTAAAAGATTCTGTAGAACCAGAAAGGCAGATTAGTCAGTGAAGAAAAAGCATCACTTTTATTGTGTATAAATCACCATGTCAAGGAAAACTTTTCAGTAATGTCAATTATCCATGGGGTATCATTTTTAGCATTTGAATAAGTTTAGCTTCCCTGCCGTACCCCCTCCACCTAGGAGCTCTGTTTTTTTTTTATTTAAACTTATAATATTATAGCACTGGAGACTGCAAACAGAGAGGAAAATTGGTGAAAATTGCTCCCTCCCTTTCTGCTGTGGGAACTTCCTGACACAAATGATTTATCGTGTCTTCATAGATTCCCTACCATTGTTGTGTAATTTGGCACAGTGATGTTTGGAAGAAAGATGCTGTAAGTTGCTAATGGGAAAATTACTTGAGGGAAACGCTTAGGAAACTCTACTGTCATCCACAAAACTTTCTCACCCAACCTAGCCTGTTTCTCTTAAGTTACTTCTCACCTATGAGTACCATATCATTCACAAACAGGCAAAATAAACACTTCCATTGAGACTCCTGGTGACTTACATGGAAACATTCATGCAGTCAGCAATGTGTGATCTGCAACCATGTTTTTACATAAGCTGTATCTCATTTTATCCTATTTAGTGCTGCTTGTTTAATGTTTAAAATCTCTTGCATTTTTACCCTAATTGCTTATAGTACCTCAAATCATAGCTTTGAACTTGAGAACTTAGAAATTTAGGAACAGAATGAGATAAGAAACAAAAACATTTCCTTATAAAATTGGAAGTAGGAACGTATCATGAGATGACTAAGAGTATGTTACAGCTATTGATCACTCATTCAGAATCTGTTCAAGATGTGATAGTGCTAAATGTGTGGTACTTATGACTGGTCTTTAAAGTTGCAGCCATCCCAGCACCCCTGTGGTCACATGATTGCAATGAAGACACTTGGCAACTGGTTCACATGTGTGTCCCATAGTCATGTGATTGCCATTTGTGACCTTCCATACTGGCTTCCATAAGCAAAGTGTAGAGGGAAACTAGAAGGGAAGGTCACAAGACACTTCTATAACTCAGTTGTGCTCCCACTCCATTTTCTTCCAAGGACCTCAACTACAGAGTATAAGATCCACACTTGAGCCTTCAGCACTCCAATGTGGAAGGTTGTCCTCTTTGGTGGTTTTCTTTTTTTATTTTATTTTTTTTTCTGTTTTTTTAAAAAAAAGACATAACAACACCAACAAATACACATATAAAACTAATGTAAAACAAAACAGTGGGGGATCAGATTCCCCTTTTTGCTAAAGTCCGCTTCGGTGTGTATCGACATTTTAAATTTTTCCTCTTAAAAATTTACATTTTACATTTTACTTCCCTTGTTCTTAACATATTCATATATCTTATTCCTTATTTTTTATACTTTCTATAATGGTTAGGGTGGTTTTCTTAAACACTCTTCCACTCAGCATCCTGCATATGGGACCCAGCTACAACTCTTGACTGTACCTGCAGTTGTAACCAGGCCACTGTAAGCCAAGTCCTCTCTGAGCTATCTTTCTTGGGGCTTGGATAATCCACCAAGTGAGGTACACATGCCACCTGGTCCACCCTTGCCCATTTTTATAAATCCCTTCCCCTGCAAGTCTTCTCGCATCCAGTAGCCTCTACAAAAATACAAAAACCACAATAATTCACGGGCAAACAATCGATAGAAACTCAAGGTAAACCGCTTCAAACTCGATTGCAGAAAATATGACTTCAGCAACAGAGTGGTCAACACCTGGAATGCTCTACCCGACTCTGTTGTTACAGCCTCAAACCCTCACAGCTTCAACCTCAAACTGTCTACTGTGGACCTCACCCCATTCCTAAGAGGTCCGTAAAGGGGGCGTGCATAAGCGCACCAGCGTGCCTACCGTCCCTGTCTTACTGTCCCCATTTATCTGTATTTACTTCCTTTGTTCATGTTTATGTTCATACCTATGCTTGTTATCTTGTACATGTTTGACAAACAATAAATAAATAAATAACAAAGAGGTCAGTTTTCCTATTCTCAGCATTAGCTCTTATAATCAAAATAGAAGAGCATTTTCAAAAATCAAAGAACTCTTCTGTTCTCCAGTTTCCTCTTAGTCAAGCAGTGACAGTTTTACTGCAGAATACAGTTCAATAAACCTAAATGAAATATTTCTTTTGATACTTATAGAGCCCAAAGGGTCATTTTCTCTCATATTTTTTTTGTCAGAGGAATATATCATTCTAGAATTAAAGCTCCCAATGAGCCAGAAATCTTTCAGTGTCCATGGCTGTTGTTATTGCTACCATGATTATACCACATTATTCTCTAATTCCCTTCTGTCCTCTCATCTCCACCTCATTTATATCAGTGCAGAAATGAACAGTACACTTTAAAATATATTAGACAAATGGCTATGATTTAACAGGAATAAATTGGCAGCTTTTCAAACTCATTTTAAGGACTTATATTCCTCTTTTATGGCAGTAAAAATTCCAAAGCAATATACAATAACAAAGTAAAACACAACTGAAGGGGGAATAAAAAACTAACTGCAAAAACAATGACAGATGTAAGCATGCTTGCAAGCCAAGTCTAATAACATGGATGAGCAAGGATGACAGCTTATAAAAGATTCCCACAGATCAAATCAAGATTACTCTTCACAGGAAAAAAAAAGGGGAATAAAAAACAGACCTCTGCGGCATTGCAAATTCTGAATGTGTTTCCTCTGAAGTTAAACCTCTTCTGTTCAGTGGGTTCATAATTAAGTCATTGTTCCTCTTTATTTTGCACTGGTCAGCTGTAGCTGGGATTATGTCTCTGCATTTTAGGACTATGGTTGACATTGGAGCATGTCCAGAAGAGAGCAACCAAGACAATCAGGGGCTTGGAAGGAAAATCTCTCAAGGAATAATTGGAAACATTGGGCATGTTTACTTTGGAGGGAAAAAAATGGTGGAAAGACATGCCAACTTGAAGGGTTGTCATGGAAAAATGTGGAAGAGTTGTTCAGATTTATTTACAGAGGGCAGGAGAGCAAACAAAGAAAGGAAGAAGATTTGGTTGGACATCAGGGGGAAAAAATGTCCCTACAACAGAGCAAACTGCACTGTAAAGTGGTGGATTCTAACAGATTAACTAACAGATTAACAGAGTTGGAAGGGACCTTGCAGGTCATCCCCCTGCCCAAGCAGGAGACCCTACATCTGCCTCTACCTAGGATCGAACTAACAACCTCCTGATTGTGAAGCAACAGCTCCACCTCTAGGCCACCACACCACTCTTTCTTCCTTGCTGGAGGTGTAACAGAGGTTGGATGGTGATCTGTTAGAGATGATATAGACCTGAATTCCTCCACTGGGTTGGAGTTGCACTAGATGATTTCCCAGATCCTTTCATCCCTAATATTATATTAAGCTGTGATGGCGCAGTGGTTGGAGTGCAGTACTGGAGGCTACTTCTGCTGATCGCCGGCTGCCAGCAGTTTGGCAGATCGAATCTCACCAGGCTCAAGGTTGACTCAGCCTTCCATCCTTCCGAGGTCGGTAAAATGAGGACCCAGATTGTTGGGGGCAATATGCTGACTCTGTAAACCGCTTAGAGAGGGCTGTAAAGCACTATGAAGTGGTATATAAGTCTAAGTGCTAGTGCTAGTGCTATTGCTAATAAAGATTTGCAGCCTCTACAAAGGATGCAATACATTGCTTTTTTCATCCTTGCCTTATTAATGACATAATAACATTAAAGTTAGGAAGTCTGAGAATCTGGTGGACATCTTGGTCTTCCCAACATAGGATGAGACCCATTGGGACTTTCAAAGGTGAATTTTGCTATCTTCTTCTCATTTGCATATTTCTTTCAAGCTTTTCCTACTGGAATCCTTCAACAGGATTTAGGAGTCACCTTTCTATCAACTAATAATGCTTTCTCTCTGTTTACAATCACCATATCATTCAAGCCCACTTACATTGGATGTGCATGATCTTGGAAAATCCCACTTGGAAACCCTTTACCATTAAAGTGATATAAGGGTGCTTATCATTGCACAGCCTCTTCATATAGTCCCTCATATTATCAAACAGATTATGACCACTGAGAGGAGAAAATGTTACTCATCTCCAAAGCAGGCAGTTTCACTAACCCTGCTGGACAGATCCCAATCCACTGCATGGAAGGCCAGTAATGACTAACATGGCAGATTTGTTAGCAAATATATTTGTTCCCATCCATGAATGGTTAATAATTCACCCAGAGGACTAGTTTTAAAAGCAGGATTGTGTACGCCTTTAAGAAACAAAAAAGCTAGAGATCCAATTACACAATCCATAAAGAATAAGGTGGTATGAAACTGTATTTTTATATTAGTAGATTGAAAAATGCAAGATGGAAAGGAATCTGGAGAACATTTGAATTAAGAATATGTCAGTTTAGGTACATTTTGCATGGAGTATTTCCTGCTACATACATACATACATGCATGCATGCATGCATGCATAAGCACACACACATATACACACACGTTAATGATCTACAATACATTCCAGTTTAAGCAAAATATTTGGATAGTGACAAATTTAAGTTGCAGAAAGGCAGATTCTGTAATTTATTAGCAAGAATTTAGTTAATAGGCTGTGGCTAGATTAAATACCCATTAATGGGCACTTTTTAATCTGAGGCTGCAATCTTATGGTCAGCAGAGCAACATTTTAAGGAACAAAGACTAGATTGGATTTCATCCTCTGAGAGTAGAAAGAGAACTCTGATTTTGAAAGGGAAGAAATGTAATGTCAGAAAACTCCTCTTGCCTGGCCTGCTGGCTGATGAGGTTTAATTTCTTAATGTCAGAAACTCCAACACTGTGAACCATGGGAAAGTTGTAAAAGATCTGAGGGTAGGTGCGGCAGAAATGAATGAAGGGTGTGCTGATATTAGTTGTAGATTGTATATGACCAATGCCATTTCAGGGACACTATTTTGAGAATTATTTAAACCCATTGCTGAGTTGGTCTAATAGGTTCTGATGTCAAAATTCTCTAAGATTTGGATTGCTTGGTAAATGACTTTACAACGGCTGGTAATCAGTATCAGTGTAACAGCCAGGTCAGATATGAAAAAAGACAAATTTCATGCCAGATTAAAGTTCATGGTGGAATGAATGATGGAGATCTCAGCTACTTCTAGATTTTAAATCTTCTGTTTAATGAAAGCTCCCAATGAAATACTCAATAGATTAGTAAATAGATACACTCTTTTTACTTTATTTCTTTTGTACTGTTTATTCTTCATGGAACAATATGAAATCTGGACAGTGCTGAATTTCAATCTAGTAGATTTAATTTTTTAAACAATTTCTTCCTTCCTTCCTTCCTTCCTTCCTTCCTTCCTTCCTTCCTTCCTTCCTTCCTTCCTTCCTCCCTCCCCCCCTCCCTCCCACCTTCTTTCTTTCTTTCTTTCTTTCTTTCTTTCTTTCTTTCTTTCTTTCTTTCTTTCTTTCTTTCTTTCTTTCTTCTGCATAGAAAAAAATTGAACACATAATCTACTATAATTAACCGAACCTTTTGCAGATTCAGAGCATCAATATGTTTTGGCCTTAACCTGCAGCCAAAGCATTGTTATGTTATTTGTAAACATGTCGATACAATGACATTTAGGTCTGCCTTGTTTTGCTCAGCGTCTGTCCTTTATTGATCCGACTGGATGCACAGCAGATAGGTTACCATCCTCTGCTATATTTTTGCATTATTGCCAGAGATAAGAGAGCATTAGTCAGTGCTATTGCTGATATACATCTTTGGCCCATTAAAATGCAAATGTTCAGGTGTATGACTGATAAGAATCTTTGCCTTTTAAAGCAGTGAAATGCCTGGCTAATTATAACTCTGAACTATTTTTCAGATAACCAAGCAATAAGTCATTATAAAAATGTGTCATGTAAGCCCTTTTATGCCTCTGTGTCCCTGACTGCTGGGCCAGAGATAATCTAATAAGATTTTCCCCTCTGTACAGGGTTTCCGAATTAGTTCCAGAGTATTGTCTTTTCTTTTTAATAAAATTAAAAACCAAATAGCTCTAAGAAATCAACACCTTGTACAGGTCACTGAGGCCTTGGGATACATCAGTATTAATTATTAAATAAGAAGTCAAATGATGCCTAGTAATATAAAACAAGGGAAAAATACTTTTGCTGAGAGTTGCTGTATCACCTCACATTCTTTTTAAAGTCTTGAACCTATGATCATATGAGGCAGCCTGGGATTGAGTTACAATGTATAATGTCTGGTTATACCTGTAGCATATTTGTCTGGTAACAAATGCTTGTCATAATTTTAACATTCCCTTTGTGGAAATTCACATAGATTGAGGTAGCTCATGAGAAACATACGCTGAGAAGCACAGATGCAGAGACTACTTGCTTTCAAAAACGTCTCCCAGACTTGTTTTGGAGATATTGTGGTTCTCAGATATGTAACAGTGTCGTCACAATCATCCTTACCATCAGTGCAATGTCTACACCATTCTCTTGTCTAATTTTTTTTTAAAGTTAAGTTTGTTTCCACTGTAAAGGTGGTAATAGACAATCTGAATTTAATTTTAATTAAAGGACAAGATTTAAAATAGCAATCATTTGCTCTTTTATCATAGGTTTTCATACAGCTGGACTTAGCTACTTCATATACTGGAGTTAGGCATGGTTTACTGTAAAGTTCCTTTATTTATTCCATTTAGTCAGGAAGTATTTCCTCCTAAAAGCTGTTTTGATAGACCTCTGGCCCATTTTCAGGCCCATTTTGAGGTTGCTGGATGGTTTGGTAAGAGAAAGATCATTAGATACTATTTCATTGCTTGTTTCTACTGCCCTTGTCAAGAGATTAAATAGTGACAAACAACAGGTAGGAATAAAAATGCCAGAGTGAGGAGAAAAAGGGGAAAAAACAACCAATTTTTTCCTACTGCTTGTGGAACCAGCCCATCCCGATCATTAGTCCTCAGTGGGGATGTTAAGAGTTACTCATACTTGAGACGTGAATGAGGGTTTTAACAACAATACTTTATTGTAGCAGCCATTTCATGTAACAGTCCCCCCACTTCCAGTTGGCTCTCACTTCAGCTTCATTCCAAAAAGCCATCAAAATATCAATTTTTGGTAGTATGTTTGAGATGTGGGTATTCCTGATATCCAGCTGGCATCTATGATTACTAGTTTTATCTTTGTAATGTTATCCTATTTTGATTTGTCTGCTAGTAAACTGTCATGATTAGCAGTAGATAAATAAAGGAAACATTTGGCTCCAGGGCAATATTATTTGATATAGGTAAAAGAAGGAAGTTGTACTTCTGGTCAAGAGAAGGATCGAACTGAATCAAGTCTAGCAGTAATAGAATGGGAAAAACAGTGAACAAGGATAAGCTAGGGTATTTCAGTTCTGGAATTGTGCTCTGGAACTGCACTCTGGAGTTGCAAATTTGAGTAAAAATCTCCCTCTTGTAGCTCAGGTTGGTGCACTGAATATAGCAAGATGGTTAGATAGGGTCAGCAACCTACATTTTTCTATATTAACTTTTTGTAACAGTTAGTGATTTATTTCACAAATTTAAATGCTATCTTAACTGTACACTCTGGCTGACTTACGTATTTCAGTCAAATGCGCTGATTCTCTAAGAATTTGCAGTGAAATGATTCTGATGAATGTTGAAAAAGATTAGGTCAAGTGTAAATGTTTGGCAATTCCAACTTAGACCATACCTTAGGTTCTCTATCTGGCCCTCCTAAGACATTAATGTATGTTGATACCAGGAATAGATTAATTACCCTTCAGCTATTGTTAACCCAAAGATGGCAGACTCAATATGTGTAATGTACCAACAGAACTGAATCTATCTTATCAAGTTAAACTTTCAAGTAAATTTGTTAAGACGTAAAGATTGGGCATCTTACATCATTTCTCATCAGGCTTTACAAACATAGACAATATGTCAGAAATAGGGCTGTAACAGCCTTAAGGAGGGTGAAAAATGACAGTGTTAACATGCATGCAGAAATGTATGCTAATGTCATCCGTTTGGATAATAACAACTTTAAAAAAACAATCTTGTGCATGACACAGCAGACAATTAAAGATAACACAATGACTATTTCCTTCTCAAATGGGAAAAGTAATTTTAGATTGAAAAAAATATAGCAAAGAAGGCAGATAAGAGTGTTTTTCCTGTGTAGTTTTACTTTTTTTTTTTTAAGGGGAAGGATAATTTTAAATTCAGAGTTGTTTTCTTTTTCAGTAGCTGAATGTCAAAATTGGAAAAACAAAGCACATTTATTTTCTAGACAAACACAAAACGCTTCAGAATAACATGTAAAGAGAAACACATGAAACATTGAACATATAATTGTGGATCATTGGATCAGTTTTCTTTGGGAGTGATATATTTTTCCAAACCCCATTCAGTGTTTCTGATAGACTTAGATATGCTACGGTCTAGGATATAACACCCTGCAATGCTTGTATACATTACAGTTTCCAGACCCATTTCAAAAACTCAGGAATGGGAATGCTAGGAAGGGACTTCCACGTCTCCTCTCTCGTCGGGTAGATGTTATGTTCACATGCTATATGTTCAAGGATTCCAGGTCCTTGCCAAAATGGTGGGCTGTGAGAGAATGTAGAGAGAGGAAGCAAGTACCCATGAAAAGCAATTTTGCTGAAGGAAACATTGGATAAAATCCAAATAGGAGGAATTTCAATATTCTAGCCATAGAAAAAATTGGGCTTCTGTGTTTATCCTTAACATCTCTAAATTTCTAGGACTAATTCTGTCAAATCCACCTACAGATGGCCTACATAGAAGTTAACATTCTCAGGAATAATTTTGCCATAATTTTGTTCTTCATTGAATCTTTGAGGGTTTGATGTCTAGAATAATATCTTACTTTTTTTAGATAGACATTTTCTAAAATAAATTGATTTTTATTTCCCCCAAATGTATAATGTATATAGTCAGAGTTCCAGAAGTTCCATGTTTTAGATTTGTTAAGGAATTGTGCAGAGTAACCTCTGCTTCTGAAGGTTTGCACAGTGAACCGTAATGTTGCAGTAGATATGAGTAATGATTCAGTCAATACACAGATACGTTAAAGTGTATAAAAGTAGTTTACTTAAAGAAATAGCACAGTCCAAATAACAGTCCGAATCATACACGTTCAATCAGTCAGTGTTCAGAAGTACAGTAGTCTTCTTACCAGTCTTTCTTTGTCTTAATCATCAAACAAAGATTCTCTCCTATCACAGATAGTTAGCTACACACAGAGCTTAATTGCAGACACGAAGTCACTCAGCAAAGAATCAGCAAAAGAGAGAGAGAGAGAGAGAGAGAGAGAGAGAGAGAGAGAGAGAGAGAGAGAGAGAGAGAGAGAGAGAGAGAGAGAGAGAGAGAGAGAGAGAGAGAGAGAGAGAGAGCTCAACATG
>QLTV01002110.1:454086-482771 GCA_003457575.1 Thermophis baileyi | reverse complement strand
TCCAAATAACAGTCCGAATCATACACGTTCTATCAGTCAGTATTCAGAAGTACAGCAGTCTTCTTACCAGTCTTTCTTTGTCTTAATCATCAAACAAAGATTCTCTCCTATCACAGATAGTTAGCTACACACAGAGCTTAATTGCAGACACGAAGTCACTCAGCAATGAATCAGCAAAAGCGAGAGAGAGCGAGAGCACTAACCATGTTCTCTAGCTCCCTCTTATGGCCGTTACTGCCAGTCAGAATGCACCAATGCATTTAAAGCCATATTACATATATACATTAAACAGAGATTTGTGGCTTGTTTATATTAACCAACCCAACCGTTTGGACAGAGTCCTAACAAGATTTGCCAAATGTGATTAACTGGCAATGTGTTGGTATCTAATCTGATTGCCTGCTTATGATAAATATCAGCAAATAGCTGGTAGTTCCTCCCAAATGCAGTGGTTATATTATTCATCAATGTTCTTTATCAATGTTATGTTCTAATGGCTAGTGGATGCTGCAAAAAATGCAATATGCAAGCAACTATAAGTATGTTCATTAAAAAAAGTAGATAGAGAAAGCTTGAATATTATTATTTAACCTAACCCATGGTATGTGTATTATGTATACATATATGGTTATTCGTACATCAGATTGTCACCAAGTTTGAAATTCTGCTGTTTATTATCTGAACATTCTATTATTTATAAAATAAACACAATATATCTCCAGTTCATGGAACGTGTTATGTATGCAGTGCTGGGCCACCTCCTGGATCACTCCAAATTTAGTGAAGTTTGCTTCAGATCTGTCCAAACATTATCTCTGGTGAAATCATAGGTTCACTTTCACGTTGGGCATTTAATGTTCCCACTCACTTACTTTTTTAAAAAAAGAGATGAAGCCTTGCAGAAAGTCTGTGTGAGAATTTACAGTGGAACAATACTGATTCTGCCAACAGATTAAATTCAGCATAGACTATGGAAGCAGTTTTACCATTAAGAGAAATAAAATTATGAAAACTGTAAATCCTGTCATCAGGATACTGATCTCTCTTCAGTGTTCTTCAGTGAGAATATATGTACCAGGGGTGAAATTCAAAAATTTTCCCTACCAGTTCTATGGGTGTGGATTGGTAGGCGTGGCAGGGGAAGGATACTGCAAAATCTCCATTCCCATCCCACTCCTGGGGAAGGATACTGCAAAATCCCCATTCCCTCCCCACTCCTAGGGGAAGGATATTTCCAAATCTCCATTCCCACCCCACTCTGGGGCCAGCCAGAGGTGATATTTGCCAGTTCTCCGAACTACTCAAAATTTCCGCTACCGGTTCTCCAGAACCTGTCAGAACCTGCTGAATTTCACCCCTGTACCTACCTCCTTAGCAAATCTTAATCTGATAGGGCTGGGTCTTTCAAGTGTTCCCAGTACCAATTGGCCATGCTATTCACCATTCTGATGAGATCAATAATAAGAACTGCTACTTTTTTGATCCTTGCCACCTGCTTTTTAGAATAGACGAGAATCCAGCAATCTTGCCTGTTTCTTCCTTTATTCTCATTCTTTTATCTGCAATTGCTTTACCTGGTGGAAAGTAGAAGGGTGCAGACTTGCTTCATCTGGTTCTTCTTTCCCTCATCTTCAATTTTAGAATATGCCATGTGAGAATTAAAGCTCTCCTGTTCAATTACAGTGATTGCGCTATTCTTTTTAAGGTGGGAGAGAATCAATTTTATTATTCATTTAGCTGCTTTGGACAGGGAGTGAGAGCTATGGTGAACAGGCAGGCCAATCACAGATTTATTAGGTATACTGAATCTGCTGGAGTGGGAATTGGAGATAAAACAAATCCAAAGTTTACAAATGAGAACTGGCAGAAAACTTGGGAGAACGGCAATGGTGGCAGAATCCCTGTTATGCCTTTGAGTATTTCTAGATGGTCTCTCTCCACAGTTAAGGGGTTTTTTTGGGGGGGGGGAAGAGAAGAGTTCCTTGGACTTCTCACTTGGATATTTTCATCCCCATCTGTGATGGTATGTGGGAATGACCCCGGATTACAGGAGGAAGATCCACACGCTGAGCAATGTTCAGATAAGAGGCAGTTCAGTCCACAGGTGGAAGAAAAAGCATGGAGAGCATTTCAGAAGGGGCCCTACCTAGTTTTGCAGAGACAAGGAAGAGAGGGGGAGAGAAATACTTTCAGGCTTACACGATTCCATTTAAAGTAACCTTACAATAAACATATTGCTGATGCTCCTGGTTGTGCTTCTTGTATGGACTACCTTGAAGGGCCAATGCTACCATTCACAGCATTAATAGTTCCTTTAGGTTTCCATAGAAACTTGGAAACACTTTCCATCCATGCTGAAGGACTGAATGGTAAAAATCCACGTGAAGCACTCCTGTGATGCAGGCCGGAACAAAATGCACATATGTTCAGTAGCCTATAAGAGCCATGCCACATGCTTCCCATGACTCTTCTCTTTTATGAAAAAAATGTTCACAAATTAGGAGAGTAGAAGAGTGCTTCAAGGAAATACTCAGACCAATGGCACACTTTCTTTCTGCCCACAACCTTTGGGCTATTGTGGTACTTTCTTGGACTTAGCCCTTTTTGCAAGCAAAAACAAATTGAACAAGAAAAACATTTCCTCCCTGTTGCTTTCCTTGTTCTTCAAACTAAAATGATCTGGTGAAGTAGTAACATTCTCCCTCATGTTTCAGAACCACATATTAGGATGGGATTAGACCCAGTGTCCTGCATCCATAGGGTCCATTCACCTCTTAGATCAATCAGATTAGGGAAGATTGTGCCAGGCAGGCATTAAAGAGGTGTATCTTCCCTTGTCAAAATCCCCCAATGCAGCTGCACAAGACATAGTGCTTCCCCCCAAATTCCACAGTAGATCAAAATAGATTCCAGTAGTAACTCATGGTTGATTCCCCCCCCTCCCGATGTAAAATGTCATCACTGATACTATTCCAAACTCTTCCTGCCAAAAATCTAATTAGCAGAAATGGAGGAGGACCAGGAGACTGAACAAAATTTTTATAGCTCATGTGGCATGAAATGAAGCAGGTGAAGGCAGGCTTATGTTCCTGTCAAAGGCCTCATTCCGTTAGTGTGGGGTGACATCACAATTTTTATTTATTTTTTGGGGTGGTTTCTTCGAATCAGTCTTGACTTCTGGCAACAGCCTGGATAGGTCCTTGCAGTTCTCTTAGCAAGACTGCAGAAATGGATTTCCATTGCCTCTTTCCTAGAGCTGAGAAACGGTGACTGGCCCAAGGCCCAAATCTAGCCAAGCAGGACAACAACTCACAATCACCAAGTTTCTAGTCTAGTGATTTAACCATACACCAAACTAGTTCCTGACATCACAATAGTGGGTGAGAATTAAGCAAACAGGAGCTACCCAATGTCCAATCTACCTTTTATTGTCTTTGTAATGGCATCATTTCTCTGACCATGCAGCTGACCAGCAGATAACTGTTGTCAAAGATATGCAACTTTTTTTTGAGATTTAATAACAGAATAACAGAGTTGGGAGGGACCTTGGAGGTCTTCTAGTCCAACCCCCTGCTCAAGCAGGAAACCCTATACCATTTAGACCCTGATCATTAAATTAAACTGAGGGCTGATGTGGTGTTATGGCTGCAGGTAGCATATCCTTGGTCTATGGCTTTTCATACGTTCTGGCTATCTTCATTTGCATCTTTCACATTAGACTGCTGAGTACTTTATTCCATTTTATTGCTTGTTTCCTTTGTTGTTCATTTCAGAAAACCATCCTGTTCCAGCTGATGTCCAAAATATGGCTGAATTCCTTGAGCCTCTTTTTATTCAAAGTAACAAACACATCAGATGGTGTGGTTATGCATGATGCACAAATGCAGCAAGATAACATGGCTTCTTAGGTAGGCTTTGGTTGTTACTACTGGAACTCTCCAGCTACCAATTGGAAACTGGCAAGTGCAAATTTATCCAGGCATGCCAGATCAGAGGTACCACTTGCTCCTCAAACAACAGTGATGGATGTGCTGTATGACAGCTTCTTTTCTAAAACTGGGCAGGAAATTATTCTGGCTCCTTTCTAAAGTGACAGATTTCAAATCGTTAAATTACAATGTGGTTTCCTTTCTCTGTGTCACCAGCATTTAAATATAAACAACATTTTGGTCCGTCCCCCCCAGCTCATTTTGGTTTTTCAGTTGTGAAATCATGGGCTGCTCTTTGTAACATTAGGCTTGTTGACTATGGAAGTAAAATTATCTCACAGAGAAAGGAAGGTAGGCAAATTGAAGGGAGAAAACAACAAAATAGCCTTAGAGAGTCGGAAATGTTAAACTCAAGGCAGCTTATTTTTTCTTCAGACTAAGAGCGTCTCTTAACCCAACTCATAGCACTCTTTCTTCTGTTTTGTTTTTCCTTAGCAGCCCTGTGAGGCAGGTTTGGCTAAAGGCCGAGCCTGTTGGGACTTGACTTAGGCCTCAATGATCCCAGGAGAATAGCCAAAGCATGTTGACTATACAGTAGATCTGTAGCTAGATTTTCTCAAGTTCAATCCCTGAGGTAAATTAATGCACAACCTTTGTGTCATATGAGTTAAAGAGCAATAATGTTAATGGTTCACATGTTTAGTTTGACTCTTAATTACAGAAATACATGAGTTTCATATACTGAATGTGATGATCTTTCTCAACTAGGCAGATTTCATCCTAATGGCACTATCCTGTCATCAAGTCCCCCCTTCCCATGGCTCCAAATGTGAAATCATTTTATTTCTTATAGCTAAACTGTATCTGCCATAAAATGAAAGTGACTTACCAAACTCAGCAGGATTGCTTTATAGAAAGATGACTACTTCTATGTCTTAAAATAATAATAATAATAATAATAATAATAATAATAATAATAATAATAATAATAATAATAATAATAATAATAATAATAATAATAATAATAATAATAATAACAACAACAACAACAACAACAACAAACAACAAACAACAACAACAACAACAACAACAATAATAGTAGTAGTAGTAGTAGTAGTAGTAGTAGTAGTAGTAGTAGTAGTAGTAGTAGTAGTAGTAGTAGTAGTAAAAGGAAATGTGGTACCCAGGAAGTAATACCCATGTGCTAACATTTCTATTCAGATCCAGGGAATAGCAATAGAATTTGAAAAAATCCTCTATTCCAGAATTTTTCAAAAACTGGAAGGAGAAAATTGAAAGCATCGATACCAGTTAGAAAGTTCTAGGTGGCTTATGAGTTGAGTTGAACACGTGCACATCCAAATTTTGCTTTGATTCCTAATGTTCTATATTCATAACTGCCCATTTTCCCTCACCCACTCTTTTCCCATTCTTATGCAGTCCTTCCAATTTGTGAAGCTTAATTATATGTTTTGAAAACAGCAGTCCAAATTAAAGATGAATGTTGTTTTGATATTGTTCCTGGGCCTGGGGACCTTGGGAACTCCAAGTTATTCTTAATTGTTTAAATTCATTTTCATTCATTGATCAGGAATACGTACAAACAACAACTCCATTAACAACCCTGACTCAAGGGTGGTTGTTTCTTTCTAACAGTTCCTCACCCTACACTAAATGTACCATTTCTGAGCTTGCATGAGAGTTGCCTTTTTGATCCTAAGAAGTACAATTTGTTTTTTGTTAAGTAAATGATGACAATTTCTTGATGTATTTAGGAGGATAAACTGGGTTGTATCCAGACATCATTAGATTTAGATTAGGCTCCCTGAAACAAATGAGACTCAAGCCAGCTGTGACTGACTAAAGTCCCATGGATTTTAATAAGTCAGCCTCAAATATGGCAAAAGGCTAAGTTCAACTCATTGCAGTTACTAGAACACTGTGGACAACGGTGGGATGAAGGAAGCTGTGAAACCTTCAGTGCAAAAAGGCTGTTGTCCAGGAGAGCTTTCTGCTGTTTATGAAATTTGTCACCTTCTATCTCCCACCTTCTCACCTCCAACTTGTCACAACCTGGTTGATAAGTATTGGTGGTCCCACCCTATAAACTGCACTTTCTTTCTTTCTTTCTTTCTTTCTTTCTTTCTTTCTTTCTTTCTTTCTTTCTTTCTTTCTTTCTTTCTTTCTTTCTTTCTTTCTTCTTTCTTTCTTTCTTATTTAGTCAAGCATGTATTAGATAACAGATATAAGTATAAACATAGCTATGAATACATGAAATGGGTACGAATAAAAGGGAACATTAGGACAGGGACGGTAGGCACAGTGGTGCGCTTATGCACGCCCCTTCTCTGAGATTTGCTTCACCTAAAGAAAAAAAAGGCATCCAAAGGATTCTGCCTCAAGACTTGGAAATAGTGAGGGTTTTTGAAATGAAAATGAGGAAATCTTGCTCATCTCTGCAAATCACTAGAAGTGGTGATAGTCTTTGAAGATGTTATGTTTACTCTAACTGACTCTGTTTGATATTCTAGAGAAAACCTTGATAAATACTGTGAATATTTTCTCTATGTATTTGTGAATAAGACAAGGCTGTCTGCTTGAAATATAAAAAGGAACACAAATTCCCCTACAATCAGCAACTGAACCTGGGAAATAGTAAAAAAAAATTAAAAAAAAAAAACACCAAAAAACCCCCCGGACACTTGCTCTTTAACTTCACAGAATGGGGAAAAATAGGTGTAGTCTTAATTTTGAATTTTAAATCATTCCATTATAATCTATATTACAATTTTGGCAAATAGCATAGAGATTTAATCTGCCTTTCTCTTGGTATCTCTTGTTCAGGCAATCCTATAACTTCCATTTTGTTGCCTTCTCTTGGATTTTCTTAGCTTGAAGATTAGTTTTTTGTTTTAATACTTTTCGATCTGCCTTTGCTGATACTACAATAACAAAGGATGAGATTCTTCATTGCTAGCATATCTCTTTCTACGACCTTGACTGCCCAACACGATGTATCAAATGTGAATTTTTCATGATGTTTTCTTCCATTTCAAAAACCAAAAAGCTTCAGAGTGCTATTGAAACTGCTGCAAGATTTGTCATATAAAGACAAGCTGTAATTCTCTTTTAATGAATAGTTTTGTGGAAAACACATCAATATGAGCAGCTATTCATATTTGTCTCCTTTCTGTTTTGTAGACCTGCCACCCACATGCTCTTGTACAAATCTGATCACTAGAAATGTCTGAATGGCTCTTCTGGAATACAGGAGCAGAACAAAAGTTTTAAAAACACAAGCTGACATCATGGTATATTTTTGCACATTATTAAAATATAGGTTGGATACTCTGAAAAGAAAAAGATACATGTGTACAGCATGGTGTGTGAGTGTGTCTGTATTTGCACATATATGCTTGTGCATGTTGTATGAATACACAATGTTTTGGTTTAGCCCCATGAAACGTTCCAGCTGCCAAGAGGGAGGTGAGACCCCCGGACCCCAAAGGAGAAAGAGAGAGAGAGAGAGAGATAAACACACACACACACACAGAGAGAGAGAGACAGAGAGACACACACACACACACACACACACACACACAGAGACAGAGACAGAGACAGAGAGAGGATCTCTGTGCCTGTAATGTCTGTATGAAGGCTTCCTCTCTTTCTTATGCTGCCTTACTGTAAGAAAATATTTTGCAAAAGTGAAAGTGACCAGATATTGGAAAATTTCCAAATCTTTTTGTCTAGGATCTTGCTAACTTCTTTTATATAATGTACATATATTCAACTTTGACCTTCAAATGCAGGGTAGACCAACTGACTTATTTCTCTTAACCAAAGTTTTTATTTATGTATGTATTAAATAGTATAAGATAAAGAAATACAAAAGAAAATAGTAGGAAAGTTAGGGGAGGGAAAAGGAAGGGAAAAGGGAAAAAAAAGGCATTGACTTCCGCCTTCCTTTGGTGCGGTAGAATAAAATAATAACATCAAACCTCAACTTTTTAATTTTACATAATAATTTTATTTATTATATTTCTGATTTATTCTAAAGTGTCTTGCCACCAAGAATCTATGATGCCATCTGCTTCGCCCAGAAAAATAGCAAATGTAAATATTAGGTCAAGATGGATGCTGGGAGTGGAGTGAAGGCATAAGGCAACTTTGGGCACCTTGTTTCCTGAGTGGACCTTGTAGCTGGTGTTTTTATTGTAAATAGCATCTCTGCACAAAAGAGAACAGCATTCCTCCAAAATTAAGGAAAGGTAGGCATCAGACTCAATCAGGATATCAAGATTCAAAATCCAGTAACAAGGATAGAACTGCTGCCCATTTAAATGGGTATCCTGTCCCAAGACAGAGCTGTCCAATATCCAAGCCAATTGTCTCCTAATGTTTTGGCCAATTGCAATCAGCCGTATAATGTGCTATCTGTCTTTGTTTTCTCTCCAAATCAGGCTTTCACTGGGAGATGTTTTAGCTACTCTATTTCAGTTTTACTCCTTCTGCAATGAAGACATAGCACATTTATCCTGCCATCTATCTCACAGCTCCAGTTGTCTCTGACTTCTTCCTGCTCTGACATGTTTCTGTATCCTTTGGGACTAATATCTCTGTTGGGAAAAATAACATTACTTAGAGTATCCATGAAAAGAAGACTGAAAGATGATGGGTGGTATTGTTCCATGTAGGCACTTTCATGTGTGTGGGGGGGGGGCATGGCAACTGTTGAGAATTGGTCACCAGTAGAAGTAATTGCTTCCAGTGCTATCTTATGTTCTAAATGTACAAAAATACTAGATTTATTTCAACAGGGGGCAATCTTGAATTGAGCATGTTCTCCTATCCCCCCCCAAAAGACACAAAACAAGAAACAATGGATGGAAACTAAACAATGGCAAGACAAGAAACAATGGATGGAAACTAAACAATGGCAAGACAAGAAATAATGGATGGAAACTAATCAAGGAGAGAAGCAACCTGGAATTAAGGAGAAACTTCCTAACAGTGAGAACAATTAATCAGTGGAACAACTTGCCTTCAGAGGTTGTGGGTGCTTCATTACTGGAGGTTTTTAAGAAGAGACTGGACAGTCATTTGTCTGAAATGGTATAGGGTCTCCTGCTTGAGCAGGGAATTGGACTAGAAGACCTCCAAAGTCTCTTCCAGCTTTATTCTGATTGAAATTTCATACAAACATCCAAAAAGAGCACCTTTTGTCTCCATAGTTTCAGTAAGTTCAAGAGGACCTGGTATTGTAAGGAAAAAAATGGGAAGAGCAACTAGTTTATTTTAGAAAATAGTGGCACCATTTTGGTGAGTCATATATTTCCAGGAATCCAGTGATTATTCAGTGCATAATAGAATTATTCTATAGAAGCTAAAGTTCTGAGCCTTTGCTTGCTTTCTCTTGTGGATATATCTAAGTGTATCTGGCAGATTCATGTTAGGAAATGTTGGGGAAACAGGGACAATGTAATGGAATATCCAACTAACCTTGGGAACACAGAGCCCTTAGTACAACAATTCAAGCAGGAAACCAGTATTGCAGAAAAAGATTCTTGAATCCAAGGAAGCATGAGAAACAGACTCAGAGTAACTCTACCTTTGTTTTACTCTAGGTGTAAATTGAGCTGGGAAATTACTTTGGGGACCTTTAAAAATTCTTTACATTGCCTTACTAGGCAATCAAGATCTTTCTGGAAATCCAAATGATTCTTGTTTTCTGAATTTGCTAGCCTCATGGGATTTGACATACAATATGACTCCTTGTCTTTGGTCTTCAGGGTCAAGTCCATTCTACCTTTCTCAATGTTTTGCCAGCCTAATTTTTCAGCATATATAGCTCAAGGGGACAGGTAATTTTTGAAGTACAAGGCAGTTTAATATAAGTTTAAAGTTTTCTTCCAAGCCAAGGGGCAGTTCAACTAAATTGCCATGTAATAAGAAATAAGCATGATGGTGTGCTAAGGGTTTATGATAAGAAAGCTCTATCTGCGAATGGATGTATTTTTCATTGGGTAACTAATTCCATGTAAAGTAGCTAACACAGTCATCTAACATCTCATAGTTACCCAACCTATACACGGCTTCATAGAATGAATGTCAAGAATGAGTGAGAGTGGGTGATTGAATGAACTTGCCCTGAGTTTCAAAAGCTCCATAATTATGTTCTAATAATGTTTTTCAAACCAAATTTGCTAACATCTATAGCATTGAAAAACATTTATTAAAATGTTGGCAACAGAGTGTAATTTTTGATTGAATGAGAACACACTAAAATTACACTGCAAGATGATGGGGGTGTTCTTGGTCAGAAGAAAATCAACTCAGGAATTGGGCTGCAGCCACTTTTTGATGGGATTTTGTGTTCCTATACAAAACAGATCAACCGCCTTGCCATGTTTCATGATCCTCTTCTCTCACTGGATGAATCCCATGTGACAACCATGACAAACAGTGTTGGTCAGTGCACCACATGGTATCATACCCAAAATAGCTAGTTTTAGCTGTCCTGGGTATTATAAATAAAATAAATGAAAGATCAGGATATAAATGGCATAAACAGAGACGTATCAATCAATTGTGTAAGTTTTCTTTTTTTTACAGATGTTCAAAACATGACCATCTGTAACCTAAAAAAAGTAGATGAAGTATAAATGAATGTTTTTGAAACTTTTCCACATGGAGTCCTTGATGTTCCCTGAGTTTGATTGTTTACTTACATTTCATACCAAACTAGATAACATCATCAGGGCTAGTGAGTTGGAGTATAGAGTTTGTATAGAGGGGCTTTCCCTGCTAATGTTGATGAGAGTGTGGTGTTCTCCTTGGTAGTTCCTTGATTAGGGCATTGTTTTCTGCTTGATTGTTTGACTGGTGTTAATCCCTGCTTATCTAGGTTTTGGCTGTTGGAGAACATGTGTTCTGAATTTTTCTTTTGTTCCCTTGTTAGTTTTTCTTTTAATTGTCTCTTTTGAATGATGTGTGACTGCTTCTGTGTGTCTATTAATGGCTGATTTCTCTGAAAGCCAAATTCTTGGATTTACAGTAGTTTAGTTTAGGATGTTCACAATTTCCCAGTTGAAACTAGGGTTGAGATTTTTCTAGTAAAGAAACATCTGCAGGCAAACAACCTAGCTCAGAGAGCACCAAGGATTCCACAGTTCAACCCTGAGCTACCCTGAGCTTCTTTTCTGTTGGAACTTTTCCATGCATTAATGAGTGCATTTTGCTATCAATCTATTACAAAGATTAATAAAACTATATTAAATGTATTATTTGTGGAACAGGTTTTTTTTGCATAAAATATCTTCCACAGGGAAAAAAAATCAGCTCAAGAACCATGAGAGGATTCTGCTGTTGTTTCCATTGGGACTAGAGATTTATTTCTTAATAAATGATTTAAAGACTAAAATGATTTGACTAAAGTAACTGATGAGAACATGATTAAAATTCAGGAATCTCATATTTGCTCTTTTATAATAATTACATCGATTAATGATTTACAAGTTGCAGGGGAATAATTAGGAACATTCCCCTTCATCTCTCTTTCAGGCTAGCATTTTTCCTTACGCTATATCCTAAAACTATTTTTTAGCATTAGAAAGTTGATCTGTTTTCCAAATATATGCCTTTGGACTGTCTTTTGAGATTCCACCCTGCATCCCACCCACATTTATTAGGCATACATATTTCAGAGGCTAGATACCTTTAACTAGATTATTGAATGCTTTATGATATTTTGTTTGCTAAGAATTGTTACATTTTGGCATCAAAAGAATCAGCCCAAAGCAATGAATGAAATAGTTACTGCGTTTTCAGTGATGCAGAAATAAGTAGGACCTGTTACTTCTGCTCAGTGATTACCCTTCATTTCCTGCTTGGTTTTCATAATGACTTTGGAAACCAGTTCAGAGTATGAATTAGTTATGAGAAGGCCTCGGTGCATATAATAGAGCTGAGAAGACCGCAAGCTATCTGAACTGTGCTCAAAAGGGATTATAGGATGAACCTCTTCCTTAGCTTGATTAACCTCCTCTATACCCACTGGAACTATGGAAGGGAAACCTCAAGACATCTAGGCTGAACCAAAGGTGAATGAGAAGAAATGTATTGAGAACAAGATATCAGAGATTGAAGTTAGGACTATAGAAAAAGTCAGGATGAAAAGAAAAACCAGAACTTGGAATCAAAGAAGCCAAGACAGGTGGACAATGAAATACAGAATCAGGCAAGAATTGAGGAAGAACCTATTGCTAAACAAAGGCTTCACTGACATTGAAAGCCTGTTACTTGTTCCTATATAGGAGGATTGGTTAGTTAGTCAGTTTGTTAATTAAGGAACCAACCTAGAATTAAGGCAAAATTTCCTGATAGTGAAAACAATTAACCAGTGGAATGGCTTGCCTCCAGAAGTTGTGGGTATTCCATCACTGGAGGTGTTTTGTTTTTAAAAAAAAAAGATTGGACAGCCATTTGTCCAGAAAGATATAGGGTCTCCTGCTTGAGCTGGAGGTGGACTAGAAGACCTCCAAGGTTCCTTCCAACTCTGTTATTCTGTTTTGTTATTCAGTTATTCTTCCTATGATCACATGTATCAATCCCATCAAGACCAAACAAAGTCCAGAATGGTATAGGGTTTCCTGCCTTGGGCTGGGGGTTGGACTAGAAGACCTCCAAGGTCTCTTCCAACCCTATTAGTCTATGTTCTATGTTTTGATTAGTTGAAGTGGAATCATTCCAAGAACTGAATGATTATAGAGGATGTAACCGGCATTTTGGTGGGACAGTTTTCCCAAATCCTTAGTCATTCTATTCAGTACCCAAATTAGCAAAGAAATTACATTCGTACCCTTTTCCATCCATATCCACTTCCTGAACTTTCCCTCTATGTCTCCTCCATCCAGCCCTCCTTTTAAATCCAACAAATCCGATTTTGCATTGGGGAAGCTGTTTCATGGACTCCTGTGGCCTTCTTTCCACCTTCCCACAACTGCTTGCTACATCTGCCCTTCCCAGGAAAAGATTTAAAGGGAGAGAATTTGGGGGGACATGAATCTGGATAATATCTGGAAAGAATCAGGAAGCTGGGAGCTCATACAATCAAAATGAATTTGACTTTGTCTTAGAATTAAAGTAATTTCTTGTTTGAAAGAAGGGAATGGGAAGGGAATGTGTTTGAGCTATGATCATTGCGAACATGGAGGGATCAATGATTAGGACTAATTTTTAACATAGCCTGCATGTAACAAGTAAAAAAAAAATACAGAAGTTCATCCTGCCATTTTTTAAAAAAAGTATCTCTGGTGACTCATGATAGATTTTCATCTTCATCTCTATTTTTCTCTCTCCTGCCCTTCTCATTATTTCATCTCTAAAAAAACAGTGTGGCTCATGTACTGTAGATGCCCACTTACGATTTGGGGCCAAATTATGTAGTGTGCATCACAATGTTGGGACACAAACTACATGACTTGTGTCTGATGTTGAGATGCAAGAATCAAAGGTCAAGGATTGTGCCATGATGTTACAATGCAATCTTGGTCATTTTTACATCACTGTTTTGTTCCTTTGGTAGTGCTCTGATTAGAATGAAAAATGAGGATTGAAAACATTGGCTGGAAGTCTGTCAGCCATGAAACTTTGAGGGACAGTATGGGTGGCCTACTATGATGCAATATATAAGATTTAATTAGAAAATGGGAGATGTTACATTGTCTTGAAATTATTGTAGGAAATACAGGATATTGATGTAGTAAATAAATAATTTTAATAATCTAAACTTGGTTCTCCTTGCTTCCTTTTCTTTAAACATGCATGGCATATATAGTAGCTATTCACAATTTCAAGCACATACACACTGAGAATCCTGAAATACTATATTGAAAATGTTTATACTGAACTAACCGAGGCCAATTATGGTGTTTTTAAAAAGTTATAAATCTATAAAAAGACAAGATGAGCTCTAAACTATTTTAGAGCAGAAAACGAGTCCAAAATTACTGAACACATTAACTGTGCATGCAATTTTCTTAGCTATGGTTTAAAACTTGCTCACTGTGCAACCATTGTACTAAATTATATCTGCATAATTAAAAAAAAATACCTTCCTTCTAATCAGCCACATATAGCAAGGAATGGGCCAGCCCTAATACATTTCTGAAATATATATGCATGTACATTGTCTCTAATCATAAGATGTTCGTGATGATTTTAGACATGCTTTTTAATTCTCAGATCAAAAGATCCTTCTATAGTTATTAGAGGCATATAAAAGCACTTACAAGTGCACTCTGACACAGACTGCAAGAAAGTAATAAGTTAACAGATTTGTGTTAAATACTGCAGCATGGAAGAAGAAGAAGAAAGAAAGGAAAGAAAATAGGACACCAGGTGATCTGTCCTCTTTTCTTGCACCATAAAGGAAACAATTTGATGGATGAGAATTGTAATGTATGCAAATATCATTGGAATGAAATATTTCCTCTTCCCTGAAATGAATCTGAAATATATTTCTCTCAGAATATATTTTCCACATAATTCCTTATATGAGAATATATGCTGAACATGTTGATTTCTGGAAGGATTATCTTCCCTGATATGGTTTGATTAGCTGTCTTTTAATTATATTGTCCCATGTGAGACTTTCAAGGAATAGAATTATACTGCCATCATCTGAGAAGCAGTGTAACTGAGAGTTGTTTGTGAATATATTTATTCCCAAAGGGAAAGCATGAAGCTGTATTGTGCAGAACATTTAAAGAAGTGTGAGGTGTACTCTTGGAAGTGCTGAGCAGCCATGTCCCTGGAAGTTTTCAGTCAGTCATGTGAGACAGTTGCTAGAAAGGTAGATGTGATTCTGGGCTGCATTAGCAGAAGAATGGTATCAAAAATGCATGAAATAAAGTACTTATTTCCCCATAGTTTCAACTGATGAAACTATAATAGAGGGCTGTGTATAATTGGGGATACCCCAGTTTCAGGATATTATTGGGCTGCCTGGAATAGGTCTAAAAGAAACCCACAAAGATGATACAGGGATTACAGGACATGCCATATGGGGACAGACTGAAGGAACTTGGGGTGGTCAGCATGGAGAAAAGACTGAGGGGGAACATAGTATCAGTGTTCAGGTACATGAAAAAAAAATGCATAAGGAAGACCAGGAACTATTTTCCCTGGCACAGAAATTAGGGCCAAAAATAATGAGCACAATTTGCAGATACTAAATTTCTCATAAATACAGCTTAGGGGGAAGAAAAACTTTTGACTGTAGGATCTGTATAATAGTGAAACAGTTTCATTATGAAACTTGTGGGTTCTCCATCTCTTGAGGATGCCCTATCTGGTTTTCCTGAACATTGTAGAGGGCTGATTTAGCTGATCCTTAATGCTTTCAGGGAGAGATGCTTCACTCAACCAAAATGCTTTGCAAAACACCCCTCCAAATAGTTTGCACAAACATATTAAACAAAAATGCCCTCATGTTAACAATATATCCTAAAAGTTGCATTGCCAAATATATTTTATCCAAAATTACATATTTTAAAATGCATTTTCAAGCCAAGGGTTACATCACAAAATTCAGGGATGTACACCTTTTGAGAGAGGAATGTTTTGATCTACACATTACTCTTGGAGATTGAAACCGCTCAGTTCACTGTGAAATAGAGTCTGAATGAAATCTTGCTGCTGCCTTCAGAGTTGCTGATAGAAGAGAACAGATTTAATCTTGGCTTACTTGACTCAAGCTGGGAAATAAATGGCATGATAAGAACTGATTATGAAGGATCCTTGGCAGGGCTTGTTCCCAGATGTCGGGGCAGCTGAAAGGATGAACAGGAGAATTCAGGGTGTATAAAATTTGAAACTGCAGGCTAGTTTTTTAAAAAACAATCCATGGTTCTTTTTATAACTTTGTGATCCAGAGAAGGGTCTAAACTGAAGAAAGGGGTCATTCCCTAAGAAAACAACCCCCATTCCCTATGCTTTTATTGTCATAATCCTGTCTATTGATTGAATGCTGCCTGCAGTTCAAAATTTCACCCTTGTTTTTTAAAAAAACAAACAGATCCAGATTTCAGTATTTCATAATTGCATTTACTACTGTCCTCCATTAGTAACCAAGTTACCAGTTACAGCAGCCACTGAGTTTAACTATCATAAGATCCACCCAGCCATCTCAGTGATATTTTTTTTTACTTTTGCTTTGTTTTGTAATTGACCTTATTGAGAAAGAGAACAAATGATTGATTGCTTGACTGATGGCTTTTTGTATAATAAAGATGATGGATTGCTATAGCATGGGCTGCAATGGGAGATTTCCATTAGCTTTATCTGAAATGGAGTAGCCAGACTACTCGTGGCATCTTAGGCTAAAGCTCAGCAACAGCTGCCTGGTTTCAAGGAAGCTACAATATGGGCTGAAAAATAGAAAAAGGACAAGGCCAGAGAGAAACCAGAGACGATTGTTGAATGTATAACTCACTTTGATCAAATTTCTCTTCTCTTTATTTAAACTTAGTGAAAATCAAATCAATACCTCTGCAGCACTGTTCCCTCTAAGGTGCGCGGCCGCGCGGCCGCGCACGTCACAGGGAATCGCCGCGCAGCAGTTTTGAACTGCTGCGCAGCGATTTCCCAATGTCAGATGGAACGTTGCTGCGCGGCCACGCACGTGACAGGGAATCGCCGCGCAGCAGTTTCAAACTGCCGCGCAGCGATTTCCCTTGTTAGAGGGAACGTTGCTCTGCAGGTGAAGCAGGGATATCATATCCCATTGTAAGTAGGGTGCCATTTTGGGCTAATCTTTACTACTTTCAATTAAGTCATCCTCTCCTCTCCTCTCCTCTCCCCTCCTCTCCTCTCCCCTCCCCTCCCCTCCCCTCTCCTCTCCTCTCCTCTCCTCTCTTCTCTTCTCTTCTCTTCTCTTCTCTTCTCTTCTCTTCTCTTCTCTTCTCTTCTCTTCTCTTCTCCTCTTGCGTACATATATGCAAGAAGGTCATATTTAAAGCTAGTAATCCTTTGGTGAACAGTCAAGACAAAGAATAGTAGTAACAGAAAAATGCAGAAGAAACAACTCCTACTTTCCTTTGATAGATAATTAAGAAAAGAGAAGATGCTGCTTTTTTGGAAAGGTGCCCATTCAATTAATACTGCATATTTTTCAGCTGTTACACAATTCTTGCTGGGTTGGAGCATCTGTGTCCCCTGTAAAAATGAATAGGTCTACTAATATTATAGCTCCAGTGTGTCTTTTGTCCCCATTTAGAAATGCAGAAAACTGTTTGGCTAGTGTAATACCAAATAATTACAGTCCATTAACCATCATTCCTGTTATAACATTGAGTGATTTAGACTAGAACTCATTATTATGTCTCTCTAAAGAAAGAGTGTTAGATCTCCACTTTTCCATCTTAACTAGATCCTGTAGGCTAATGAGTAAAATATCCAATCACTTGAAAATCAGGATGCTGTTGCTGTACCTATACAAATTATATTAGTATGTTTTCCACATCTTTTTCACTGCTTTTTCCCCCTAAATGAGAAAATGCAAATGTTGTATGAAGGATCACAGGTCTATAGCATATCTAAATCTTTATCCCTAGATGAATTTGTTTAGCCTCATTTAAAAACCATATACATAGTGCAGTGGTGAAATCCAATTTTTTTTACTACCAGTTCTGTGGGCGTGGCTTGGTGGGCGTGGTGTGGCTTGTTGGACGTGGCTTGTTGGACGTGACAGGGGAAGGATACTGCAAAATCTCCATTCCCACCCCACTCCAGGGGAAGGATATTGCAAAATCTCCATTCCCACTCCACTCTGGGGCCAGCCAGAGGTGGTATTTGCCGGTTCTCCAAACTACTCAAAATTTCTCCTACCAGTTCTCTGAACTACTCAAAATTTTCTCTACCGGTTCTCCAGAACCTGTCAGAACCTGCTCGATTTCACCCCGACATAGTGCCAGTGAAGCATTTTTTAGTTTTTAGTTTGAGCATTCATTTTTATTTTTAAAAGGATTTTTTCCCTTTTGTGGCCCATGGTTTCTCTGATTGCTATTTCTGTTGAAAAAAGAATCTATTTTGTCTAACCAATAGAAGATTTTGCCACAATTTTGGAAAATTGGATTCATGAATCAAATTTCTGGATTCATGAGCAGCCAGAAAGTGTAAAGGGGTGTGTGTGTGTAAAGGTGTGTGTGTGTGTGTGTGTGTGTGTCTGAGTGAAATGATACTATGTACATCTTGATGTCCTTATACAAATGTCAGAAAATACATAATTTGCATGATTTCTCCAGTGACATAGCATATATGATGTCATGGCTTGTATCAGATGTCTTTGGGAACATTTTTGCATCTTTATAGTACAATATATATTTGTGAGTGGTGCAATCAATCAATCAATCCTAGGCAGCCAAAGATGTTTCTCTATCAGAGTGCACAGAGAAAATATCTGCTGCATACTCTGCATAGGCATCAAGAAGGGCATCCGGCCAGTAAATGCTCAGCTCAGAGGTGGTATTCACTTACTTTCCCTACCGGTTCGCAAATGTGAGTGCGCGTGCACGCTCGCTTCGGTCATGCGTGCGCCTTCTGCGCATGCGCACGGCCTTCCGTGCATGCACTTTGCTCGCGCGCATGGCTTGCACGCATGTGTGTGGCTTCAAAACGTGCCTAAATAGGATGGCATAGCGCCAGGATGGGTGGGCAGGCCCACCCGCAGGTCGCTACTACCGGTTCACCCGAACCGATCCGAACCGGCTGAATACCACCTCTGGCTCAGCTCCATTAAATCGCCCTGACTCCACTCCAATAAAAGGGATTACAGTGTCATAAAACAAAAAGTATATTTAGAGATTAAATGTAATATTAGTATTTGATATTTTAAGTTCAGTGTGGAAAGTTGACCTCAGTGGCCTAAACCGTCTCCTCCAATTTTTTGTTAATAGATAACCTGAGCATTTTACAAAAATTGCTTTTAAAAATGGAATGTGTAACCCTCTAGTGAATTTACTATTAAAAGTGTCTATTTTGAGTATTATATTTACTCCATTTGTAAAGCATATAAAAATTTGCAACTAAAGTATCTTCAGGAATCTGTATAGGAAACAGACCGTAAATGGTTTTAATCAAGTTTTTATTAATTTTGAAAACTGCTGCAAAAGAATAAACTAACAGCTGCTTTATAGAAAGGTGCAACATAATTTGTTTATGGTTCCTTTCTTGTTAAAATGTAGATGCCTACTTTTTCCCGCAATAGTTTCAACCAGTTTCTCACAGAATTAAAATGGACAAAGTTGAAAGTGGTTCCATGCTGTGGTGTACATGTCAGATATGAGCAGAGCTCTGATTTACACATATGTAACAGTAACAGTATCACCGAGTTGGACGGGACCTTGGAGGTCTTCTAATCCAACACCCTGCTTAAGCAAGAGACCCTATATCATTCCGGACCTTCACATTCTGTCAGAAACAGTGGTTAAAGCCACTGAAAATACTCTGTTAAAGCCAGAAAATACTCAGTTAAGAACTAGGATCTTTCAAAATGTCCAAAAGATGCTTCAATTCAACAGAGAGACCTCTTCAAAGGCAAATTGCAAATAAAAGGAATGATCTACTGGGGTACTAAGAATCCAATCAGGTAACTGTAGATATTCAATAGATTTTCAGTGGCTTCTGGTTTGTTATAGGCCATATATAAGGATTGCAGCTTCACTTCTGAATACCAGTGGCAGGATGGATTTGCCCAAAGATAGGCTAGCTGCAGGTTCAGAGACTGGTTGCCGGTACCAGTGTGCCAATCAGCTGGTTCAAAATCAACTCTGTGTGGCAGAGTAAAAAAAAAAAAGTGTGCTTTTAAAGTCAGTTTTGACTCCTGGTGATTGCTCCATGCGTTTTTTTGGGACAACATTTTTCAAAAATGGTTTGCCATTGCCTTCTTCCTAGGGCTGAGAGAGAAAATAAATGGCCCAAAGACACACAGCTCACTTTGTGCCTAAGGTGGAATAAGAATTCACAATTTTGTTTCTAGTCTGATGTCTTAACCAGAACACCAAACTGGCTCTCAATGAAGGGAAGGGGTTGCGTTAAAAATCTGTCTGAGTGTAAAATATGCTAGGTAGACCACCATGTTATGAAAAGTGTGTGTGTGTGTATCTGTGTGTCTGTGTGTGTGTCTGTGTTTGTGTCTGTGTTTGTGTGTTTGTGTGTGCGTTTGCCATGTGTGTACATACTTTCTGACACTTAGAACATCAATAAATGGCCAATCCTTAAATCTGATGTGCCTATTAAAGCTTTGGACTTCATTGTTAGATTTCATTGTTTTCTGATGTTTCTAGAATAGTATATTTCTGGGCCTGTCTTAACCTGTGATTAACACCCTCTTAACACCCTGATTCAGCGGTGGGTTGCTGCTGGTTCGGCCCGGTTCTTAGAACCGGTAGCGGCGCCGGCAGGCTCCGCCTACCAGCCCGGGACGCTCCGCCCACCTGCCCGGGACGCTTCTGCGCATGTGCAGAAGTGTTGCGCACACGCAAGCGCGCACGTGAACCGGTAGCAACGGGTTTTAGAACCCATTACTGCCCTGATTATGGGCTGTAGAGCTCCATCAATCCAATCTAAAATCTTGGACCTAAACCTTACCTTTATTGCATAATTGGGCAGAACTGCCCAGCAAATTAATTGCATTTATGAATGGCAAAAACGGGGTGAACTTGTATGAATAGCCACACAGAATATTTAAGCTTTCCCAGATGGTTTGCATCAAACATAGCTGTAAAGAATTGTTTATTTAAAATAAATGTTGTACAGTGTCCGATGCCTTTAGGCCTAATGGTAATTAAACTGCAATATGCCGATAATAACACCTTATCCATCTGTGCTCAAGCCAATATTTAATGGAATAATAAGGAATGTCCATCTAATGATATTGTCAATTAGTCTTACCGACTTGGTCCCAACACATCTGGAATGAAACAGAGCTTAAAGGCAATAGTAGCTACTCAGTTAATGGTATAGTTCCAAGCAGTGACCTCTACTGGCATAAGTAGGCTAAAAAAATTAAAAATTAAAAAAAAATTTACAGAGAACCAGTCTGGTATAGTAAAGCTCTATGCTAGAAACTGGCAGACCATGAATTCTACTCTTGCCTTAGGTGGCTGGATGATCTTGGGCCAGTCACTCCCTTTCAGCCCTAGGATGTTAAACCCCTTCTGAATTTAAGAAAATTGCAGGGACTTTTCCCAGTAATTGCTAGGAGCCAAGATTGCCTTGAAGGTTCAAAATTGCAATTATTACAAAATGCTAAGATTACATAATTGAGGAAGATTGCATAAGTTCCCTTTTTCTGGAATTGTTCAAGCAGAGGCTAGGTTAGATGGTCTGCTGTCGGGAATACTTTCATTGGGATTCATGGACTGAGGAGGGGCTATACTCCTATACTGAGGAGATGGCCTAAATACCTCTTTCAAACTTTATGACTCTATGATTAGAGACTTCCCACACCTTTATCCTAATTTGTGCACTAAATTTGTCATGGTAATTATATAGCTAATTTATAGCTTTGTAACCTGCATGGATTCTCCAAAATCCATTAAAAGCAGTTTGAATTAATTATTATGAACAATGTATTTTTTTGCTTTAAAAGTCAAAATAATTGCAAACTCGCTTTGGATTTTATCAGCTTGGATATGTAGCAGTCTCTCATTTAACATTATGTATTTGCTAGATAATGTATGAACAAATTCTATTTTAGTCAATTCTCCAGCTTTAATCCGATTATCAAGGAAGCTTCTATTATCACTATTGGGCTATCCATTGACATTTCTGCTTTTGTTATATGGATAACACACATTCATGTATTATGATAGCTTGTCTAGTGAAGAGTACACACAATCTGACAGCCAGTCTACTGATGGATAGCACAATTTTTTTGAAATATCTCATTAGTTCTTTCTTAAAGGAAGTTGAAAGTATTTTATTGCAGTATCTGCTGGAGTTTAGTTGCTTTTTCTTCCTTTAGAAAAACATCGTGGTTAGATAAGGACATTTAGGACAACTCTGCTAGAGATAGAAGACCCAGCCGTTTTTTGCACTGTGTAAGTTGCACTGTGTAAGTTGCTCCTCTGACCATGTAACTGTACATCAGGGGTGTCAAACTCGTGGCGTCACGTTGTCGTCATGTGACATATTGCGACTTCCCCCCCTTTGCTAAACCGGATGTGGGCGTGGCCAGTGCGTGACGCATCCATCCCGCGGGCCGCGAGTTTGACACCCCTGCTCTACATGGTCAGAGGAGCAAATCACCTGGTTCACATGTGTATGTAAAAAAAAATTAAATATGTATATACTTTTGAATTAACACTTCTTCCTCCTTCCCAATAATGAGGAAATAGGATGGAATGAATTCCAGGTGATCTGGCTTGTCTGTCCCTAATTACAGGTGTGTTTGTGTGGTCCACAGGAAGGATAAGCAACAGATGGTGCTCCAGATGGAGCTAAACTGTAATTGCCAGTAGCCTTCTTCTTAACTGGATCTGCTGAGAATAGCAGTTCAGTAATATCTGGAGGAGGAACACACTACCTACTGCTAGCATAATTCAAAAATAAATTAGTGAGGTACAGCATAACTAAATATCATTTCACTGTCTTTTATTGGAATAAACAATTATTTGATTCAGTATAAATCTGACAGTGTTTCTGTCAATATATGGATCTTGGTTAAGGCAAGCTTACCTAATTAACCTTTCAATATGTGAAAGGAACCTTTAAATTTGGTGCAGTAGGTAAAACAAATGCCAAAAGATGTGTATGAGAGAAAAGTGCACATTTACCTATGCCTACTTATAAAATGTGTATGCAAAAATACTTTCCATTAAGGAATATAATTTGGAAAATTGGGTGTGTTAGGAAAAATTTATGTATGCATTAAATCAGTGGTTCTCAACNCCAAGGGGGCGTGGCACCAGCGGCGAAATGCTCCGGGTTCGGGCTTGCCTGCAGCTCGCCGGACAGCTGATAGCGTGGAAGCAGGAGACTTCACCCAGACGCCGCCATTTGGGTTCTTTTACCCTCTGCGCATGCGCAAAGCATTCTGCGCATGCGCAGAGGGTAGAAGAACTCAAATGGCAGCGTCCAGGCTACCAGCTGTCCGGCGACCCGCAGCACGGCCGAACCGGGACCTTTTCACCCCTGCAGTGACGGTGGCACCAAAATGGCGGGCTAACGCACGCGGCGACCCCTGTGAAATGGTCGTTCGACCCCCAAAGGGGTCGCGACCCACAGGTTGAGAACCGCTGCATTAAATGAAATGCACGTAAAAATGTCTGCAGTTTTGTGAGCATCTTTCCTTTTTAAAAAAATGTTAATGGCAAGTTGGTCTAGAAATGGAATGAAATGGATTAAAATTGAGTGAAATTGAAACTGGCAGAATTACTCACACGTACTTTTGTCTAGATGTCTACTGTCGGGCCGATAATAGTCAAGCAGCACTTAGTACCATCACAAGAAACATGGTGCCAAAAATAAAAGGGGGATGCGAATCAACACTGTGTCAAATAGAGTAATTTGATGTGTTAGGAGAATCAGTTGTTGGTTTTAGCCGAGACTAAAAAGTAACTACATATTTTAATGGAAAATAGCAAAAGTACTTCATATATTATCTTATGCTGCTGGAGGAGAGATACAAAATACTAGAGAGGCATGGCTACAGAATATTGAAAAGATCATTCTTTTTCTTCTATTTGGAGTATCCTTTCCCCTTTCCCCTTTCCCCTCCCCTCTCCTCCTCTCCTCTCTCCCAGTTATGTTTTCATATTGGCAACTATGGTGATTTTCAATAAGCTAAATTCGACAAGTAGTATTTGCTACAAGGTTGACTCAGCCTTCCATCCTTCCGAGGTGGGTAAAATGAAGACCCAGATTGTTGGGGGCAATATGCTGACTCTGTGAACCGCTTAGAGAGGGCTGTAAAGCACTATGAAATGGTATATAAGTCTAAGTGCTATTGCTAAGTGCTATTACATGAACCTACTTCTAACTTAAAAAGAAAAAAGAAATATATTTGGGCAAGAGAAAAGTAGAATCTTTCAAGGAAAAAGGAGGGGGAATGTAGGATTTTGACAAATTATGGTTCATCTGCTGAGATTGGGAGAGATAATAATATTTTACCTTTTACAGTACTGAAACAGACAGAGAAACTTCTCTTTTTCCTGTGGGTAAGATACTAGAAGATCCCACAGGAGTATTTGAGTTACTTGAAAAGCAAAAATGATTATACAGTGATCATCAAATATATTGTGCATGTTCAAAGGATGCCTTTGCAATGCTGGGAAGATGTTTTAGATCACTGGTGATGATACCATGTGGAAATTCAACTCACACTGCTGTAATTTGATTCACTCGTAAGAGTATGTAAGCGAATATGAAAGGACAAATATTTCAATATTAATAGTAATTGAAAGATGGCAAAGATACAGTGAACAGTTATTCTTCTGGTAAGTTCTTTCTACAATTCTCCCTCCTGAAAGTAACAGAATATTAGTTTGGGAAAATAAGTTCCTCAAAATGGAGTTTTAATTAGCTAATCTGTCAGAGACTCTGACTTTTTTATATACAAGTATATACTTTATATACTAATGGAATGTAACTGGGCATGTTAAATATACCAATCTGGATACCATTCAGTTGTTCTGACCCGGCTTCCTGATAAATGCACACAGCACAAGTAGCGTCTCACAAACCTCTTTTTATTGTTTACAACTGCTAATTGTTTGCATTAGCAATCTTTCAGAGTTCAAATAAAGTAAAATAAGTCTTTTCTTTTCAACGGCTGCTAATTAGTGTCATTAGCAGTCCGCATAAGTCCCAGCCGAAATCAAACAAGTCTGGCTAAAAGTCTTTCATGTAATAGCAGCACACAAACTTACTGAGGTTGGCAGAATGCCCAGAAGCAATTTGCAGGAAAAATGACGCCTTTTAAAACAAGAGCCGAAACAGTGTCAAAGTACAAGACGTGGAATGAATGAAGTTGTTTCCTGCAAATTGGTTAAGTGTTGTCATCCCTTAAATAGGCTATGGGAGTGACCAATTAGCCCCAAGACTTACTCCCGAGTAGTCCTTCTCCTCAGGAGCCATTCCTGCCTTTTGGCAGTTCTGCGCACGCGTGCATTGAGAACAGGCTCCTCCTCTTCTTCTTCGTCACTCATGGCAGCCTCTGGAGGTTCTGAAGGCCCTGGCTGAATCCCTGCCTCTGGCACTGAGCCTTCTCCAGCCTCCTCGCTGTCCGACTCTGGTACCAGCTGCACAGGCCGCTGGCGAATCACAATACCAGCCTCCTCGCTGTCTGAATCAGCTACCAGCTGCACAGGCCGCTGGCGGGCCACAACATCAGTTCTACAGGATTCATCTCCCAGAATTCCCCAGGCAACGGAACCACTGTTGAGAATTCTGGGTGTTGAAATCCATACACCTGGAGCATGCCAGTAGGCAGAAAATGACTGCAAATTAAAGTCAATGGACTATTTTTTAGCATCGTCTTTTTCTATCAAAATAATGTTCTTAAAAAATTCAGATTTGGGTTAAAATATGCTAGATGAATAATACTTGTTGCATAATGTTGCATAATGCACGTGTTGCATTATAGTTCACCAGGACAACAAACTTAAAAGTAAACAAAACAATGAGATTGCTACATCTTAGACTTAGAATAACTTTATTGTCACTTTGAATGTACACTAATCGGCATGCATTAAACTGAAATTTCGTTCCATGCAGCTCTCAAAGGGTTTCCACCTCTAATATACACTACATAAACATAAATAAATAAATAAATAAATAAATAAATAAATAAATAAATAAATAATAACCCCACTGGGACCCCAAGCCAATTGTCAGAGCCAGGTCTTTCGGCCCTTACAAAAGGATAGGAGAGTTGGGGCCAACCTCACATGGGGGGTGCGCATGCAAGATGTTTCAAAAGGCAGGAGCAACAGCAGAGAAAGTTACTTTTTCAGTGATAACTTTAAATGGTTGTTAAATAAAAGAGAGCTCTCCACATGTATTTCTGCCTTGATACATTCAAAGACATTAAGATAAATTGTTATACCTACTGTTTTTCCTCCTGTTTCTGCTGTTTTTCTTCCTTATTCTTAAGGTGCTTTAACGCTTTTATGGTATGTTCTCATGCTTGTTTTATTGTTACAAGGAAAGGGAAGGAGTTATGCTTTTGCAGGATCCAGTCTGGGTCGGACCAGAGGTTTAATATTCTGAGCTTTCAGACTTGTGCCAGAGCCCATCCTCAGGACTCCAGCACAAGTCCGAAAGCTCAGAGGACTAAACCTCTGGTCCCAGTGACCGACCCAGATTGGATCCTCCAACATTATCCTGGGACACATATGTATTTGCCTTCATTCATAAGTTATGCTCTTATTCTGGCATGCATTTCTCAATCATTCTGCAGTCTCCATGGCTGTCAACGTTTCCTGTTTTGTAAAAGCTCCATGAAGGGGGTTTCCATTCTTTGGGATTTGCCCAAACCATGGGGAGACAAGAAAGCTACAGACTGCCTGGTTGTGTACAACATTCCACCAGAGATTTTGGAACCTGGTTGATTATGTTTCCTGTTTGAGGACATGTGTTTGCCTGGACACATGGGGATTACTCTCTGTTGGTTGCTTGTTGATGTAAACTATCACTTTGGAGTTGGGTGGCCTGTAATTTATTTAAATTAAATAAATGCTATTTCCTAACTAAATACATAAATCCCTGCTCTTTGTATTATCTACTTTTTGCTTTATCATTATTTCCCTTCTTTCTCACCACAGTCCAAGACAGAAAGAGCTTAATAACTCATTGACCAAAAAAAAACTGGTATTGTGTATTAAATAGAAGAAGGGATAAGCTTCATAAAAGATAGGTACAATTGCAATTCTGCCCTTGGGCATTAACTCTTTGCCAGTCTGCATTATGCTGATCTCCTACCAGCATGGAGAGCTCAAGCTTGAACCCTGCTGAAATCATCTCTTCTGTAAGGCAGGATGTAGAGCTGCTGAGATTCCATTACGGCTTACTTAGTTCATCAGGAAAACAGATAATTTAAGCTGATGGGATGAATTTCTAGCCCTTAGAAACTGACAAACTATTCACTGTTAAAATTAAGTAATGTGCTAGCCTGGCTGTACACCAGCTGGTGTGAACCTATGATTGGGCAGAGGTTTCAATTCCCCAAGCTGATTTTCATATAAGAAACATTTTGGAAAAAGACAGCTGCAAGAAACATGGTCTTTTTAAAAGAAAACTGTTTTCAATTTGATCAAACATTCCTTTAGTTTAGAATTCTTTACTTATAGTGGAATACCAGAAAAAAAAATGGCAGTTTGTTGCACATGAGTGAGAATAGCATCCTTATAATATTCTTCCCTGAGATCTGAAAGTGTTCCTAACTCTGATACTGGAGGTAATATACTGTATAGTCATCAAGACATGAAGCTATTGAGAATGATCTCCTCCTCCATGAATTTGTTTAATCCCCTTTCAAAGCTGTACAAGATGGCAGTCTACATCTTGTCTAATTCAAGAGTTTATTTCAATGTTGAGGAGACTTCATTTTAATCTGTCTTGAACCTTCCACCATTTCTGAAATGCCCCAAGTTCTAGAATTAAGACAGAGAGAGAAGGAGAAAGGGGTAAAAAATTATATCTGCTTTCTTCACACCAGATCTAATCTAGGTGCCTATCATTTTACCTCAATTGCTATGCTAAAAAAGTCCCAAACCTTTTCTAAGGACTGCATTTTTCTGTAATTTTGGTTAGTCTTTTTCAACCAAGTAATGTAGTTTTTTAGATACACTGCTAGGAAAGATATATTCTTTGATGTTTACATCATATCATTTTATATAGTCATTATAGTACTGACTGTTCTATTTCTGATTTCTTTCCTAATCACATCTTATTAGCTGCATCAATTTTTATCACATTATATCTCATAGCCCCCAGTCCTAGTCTGCCACAATTGATTCAGATTTCATCTGTTAGATAGTGGGTAGAGATGACAGGAGACAGACTTCCAAAGCAGCTCTTTATTTCAGCTCTTGTATCAGTAACCAGCAAAGAGCAGTCTGACAGCTTGCCCTTTTATAGGGAGCTGTCAGACAGACCAGCCAATAGCGTTTGAGCTTTTTCCCGCTCAAACGCTGGACCTGGTTGGAACCATGCAACATAGTTTAAACAGTTAGAACATAACACCCCTCCCCTCCTGGATGGAGCTGTCCAGCATACGTAATCACGCAGGTAGGCGGGGCGTTTTGAAGCCCTACTAGACCTGCGCAATTCAGTTGGGGGGGAGGCAGCGGCCTGTGCGGACAGGTCTGCTGCCGCTCCGGGGCTCGAGCATGGAAGCTCCTGGAAGGTACTGGGTGTGGCCTCCACGGCCGAAGGGACCGGTTCGAGGGGAGGACATCGCTGGCTCTCGGCTTCCACAGGTAGGCCTTCCGAGCCACCCCGGCTTGAGTTAGCTAGGGGAGGAAAGTAAGGTGTTACTGTTTGTGGGTTGATTGATTCCCCACGCAGTCTGGAGCGTAATTGGTCCACATGTCTCTTCCAGAGGCGGCCGTCTTCGAGACCGACCTCGTAGGACAGGGGACCCAGGACTTTTTCGATGGTACCAGGTAGCCATAGGGACCCCAAGTCCGAGTGCATCGAACCAGTCGAGTCCCAGCAAACTGGGGAGGTCTCCGTCGACGATGGTCAGCT
>QLTV01002110.1:418876-435631 GCA_003457575.1 Thermophis baileyi | reverse complement strand
AGCCGCCGCTACCATGTTGCGGAGATAAAAAATTAGAGGTGAAATGAATCTTGTTTCCCTGCCCTCAATCCTTATGAATAAGACCGGAGTCCAGGAAAGAATAAAAATAATATATTTGCATAACAAACATAAGAACATCTAAGTCTGTGTCTACATGGTGAAGAACAAAGAGAACAAAGGAAAGATTAACACATGCCGCAGTACAGGTATCACATGAGAACTTCATATCAGTATACAGTGTCATTTCAGAATAAGAGTCCTGCTGACAAATCAAAATGAACGTAGTGACACACAGGCCATGCCCACCCCAGCTCCGCAAAGGCAAAAAATGTCATGATACGTCATGTGATGTCACGTGATGCAATTGAGTTTGACACCAGTGTGCTAGTGTTTAAAAAGGCTGGGGTTTGGAGCCTACCACTGAGGAAGAAATTAGACATCCCTAAATCACCATATGATTCAAATCCAGGGTTTGTGTGAACTATGCTTTTGTAAAAAAAAAAAAAAAAGATGTAGTGGATGGTTTACACATAATACCACATAACCAAGAAGAGCAGATTATAACAAAGTGAAGCAAATACTTTATATAATTATAATTTCATATAATGTACAAACAGCCAATGAAAAAAATTATTTCAGGAACTTGTATTGAATTCTCTTTCCTAGCCATAATATGGCATAAGCACATAGCCACTCCATTTCAGTGAATTCCAGGGTATTTTAAATGTTGAAAGTGGCCACCTGATAAGGTGACAATTAGCAATAGCAATAGCAGTTAGACTTATATACCGCTTCATAGTGCTTTACAGCCCTCTCTAAGCGGTTCACAGAGTCAGCATATTGCCCCCAACAATCTGGGTCATCATTTTACCCACCTCGGAAGGATGGGAGGCTGAGTCAACCTTGAGCCGGTGAGATTTGAACTGCCGAACTGCAGCTAGCAGTCAGCTGAAGTAGCCTGCAGTGCTGCACTCTAACCACTGCGCCACCTCGGCTCTTAAAATGGTGTTATTTAAGGTGTTTGCTTTTAGCATTTAATCCTTCATGGATTCTGTGGTAGTGAAATGGCCTTGTTCACTCAAATCTCTGGCAGAATTATTTTAAATAACTAATCCTATAAATACTGTTCTTTGTTTATACTGTCTTTACTTGCAAATTATATAAGAATGCAATAAGGAAATAAAATAGTTCAGTCCCACACCAAGGGGAGGAAAAGTGAATGTCTTAAAATACAGGCTCCTCTTCTCAATTCTGGAGGACTTTCAAGAGCAGTCAACCATTCTTAAATACATTTATTCAAGGCATCTCTCCTCTGCTACAGTTTTATCTTTCCAATGCATCCTTTGTGTTGGCAAGGTGGAGAAATATAGATTAGTCTTCTGAAGAAAGAAACACTGCTTGTTTGTGATATGCAATGTTTATCTATTGTCAGTATCTCTTGAGTGGAGCATAACCTAACTACGAATATTGGAAAGTTGGTTGCTGTGCATTGAGCTCAAGACAACTGAGGATATCTTAGTTATATTAGTTGCAAGCCTTCAAGGAGGCTTGAAGTTGACCATTTTTTTAAAAAAAAAAATGTAAAGAAGGACAGTGAGAGACAATGAATTATTGGTGGAAAAAGACATGAAGGCAAACTGATGGCTGATGGAACTGAACTCACAGCTGAGAAAATAGCAATATTTGATTTAAGGGGAGCTTGAAATGTTGCGCTGATTACTGTAGAGAATAGGGAAATATGCTTAAGGTTTTGATGAAAAACACAGCATCAGAAATCTTTAAATACAGGGAATTTGGAGTAAAACTTGGAAGAGACTCAATAATCCAAAAAGCCTTAGCAGATGGTGGCATCTAGCTGAGCTGGGGATATTTTGAAAAAAAGAAAGCAAAGATGAATCAGATAAGGTTAATGAGCTATCAGGAAAACATTTAGGCTAAGTTGGAGGTCCGTAGAATATTCCAAAGAAAGGAAACCACTTCCATAATCTTGCTAAGAGAACTGCACAGATGCATCCATGTATCCAAACCAGCAGCTGAGTACGTTTTGAGAGTTTTTCCTTTTAAAGAAGCCAGAATTAGCATGTGTCTTTAAGAATAAATGATCAGCTGGGATGTAAATTATGGAAAACTGGTCGGTCAATCAATAAAATCTTTATTACAGTCATAGACCAGCATAAGGAGGGTGAGATGCAAATTAATAATTAAAAACTTAAAATAAAAAAAATACACAAATTTAAAATTAAAAAACAAAAAACAAAAAAACCCTTCTTGTTCAATTAAGACTAGGAAAGGCCCCAGGAAAGACCAGAAATTACTCCAGAGATCATTAAAAACCACTTGAACTTCTATGCCCCTGCTTTCACCTCAGTCTTTACCTGCATAGACATCCCTGGTTGATCTGCTTGCCCTCATTATTCCCATATGCAAAAAATGGAAAAGGGGTGATCCTGCTAATTATTGACCAATCAGCTTCCTCAACAAAATCAAGAAAGACTATGCAAGATACTTATAATGGAAATTCCAGGACTTGCTGGAACAAGAAAATATATTTGCAGAGGAGCAAGCTGGCTTTAAGGGAAAAGTGATCCAAAGCAAAAATCATTGTGAGAGTTTATTTCTCTGAGTAAAACTTTCTTACACATTTGTGATGGTAAGTAAAATATATTAATTTATAAGTAGAAAAAAAAACTTTCTGAAAAGTTTTATTCTGTCCTTTCAAGCCAGGATCCTTATTCATGCAATTTTACTGATCAAATTTACATAGCTATCCATGAGCAACAGTCTTATAACTCGTAAAAGAGAAGCAGACATGAAGACTGCTTGTATAGTGAAATATATTGAACTCTATTGCTCGTATTGAAGTCTGTTCATTGAAACAGAGTAACCTGATAACTAAGAACAATATGTATGTAACAATACTATTTCATTTTCTTACAGAAATATTTTCCTAAGAAACACCTTAATGTTTTGATCTTTTAACATTTGAATTTCTAAATTTTTCATTGGGTGGCAGAGTTTAACTTTGATAAATAATGGAGCATTTCCTAAATCAAAATCAAAATTCATGTGATCACACAACATGCTTACTAAGGCCAGTTAAAGACCTAGTAGCTCCATTTGTACAAGTTTAGCTAATTTCAGGGTTTTTTTTAAAATGCCTTCTAGTCAGTGTTGACTAGATAAGTCCCTGCGGTTTTCTTGGCAAAATTTTGGAAGTGGTTTGCCATTGCCTTCTTCCTTCCTAGGGCTGAGGGAGAGAACTGGCTCAAGGTTACCCTTGAATAGGGTTAAACAGACTAATTTGAAACTAACCCCTCCACACCACAAATTAAATAACTTTCTGTGTTTGCAGAAACTGAGCTGCACAGCTGAGTTAGTGACATATTTTATCCTGAAAATGAAAATCACTTGCTATGCTAAAACAAGATTGTTTTCACACATTGTTAGCACACTGCTAGATATATGCAGTGATAAGTGTCAATCTACCACTTACCTTGGTAGTTTTCACATATCCCTGGGGCTTATTAAGATGCACACTGACTACAGAACAACATTGCTGTAATCAACTTAATTTTGCCAGAAATGACTTTAACTTAGTGTTCTTTCTAATGTGCACTAGGGGAAAATATTGTAAGATAAAAGAGATCTTGTTCAAAAACATTAACATGCATATGGGATGCATAAAGAACCTTGAGAGATTCTAATTTTTCCAGTTCCTGCATGAAGAAATCTGATCTATGCTTCTCTGACTTGACCGTCCACTAAATCAAGGGTTTCCAACCTTGGCAACTTTAAACCTGGAGGACTTCAACTCCACTTACTGTGTGACTGCAGGACTGTAACTTGTTGCTTGTATCCTTATGATTTATATTGATACTCATTGTTTCCTGATTGTTTATTTGTACCCTATGACCATCATTAGGTGTTGTACCTTATAATTCTTGACGAATGTATCTTGTCTTTTTATGTACACTGAGAGAATATGCACCAAAGACAAATTCCTTGTGTGTCCAATCACACTTGGCCAATAAAGAATTCTATTCTATTCTTTGTTTGTATTTCTATTTCTATTTCTATTTCTATTTCTATTATATTTCTATTATATTTCTATTATATTTCTATTATATTCTATTCTATTCATGATTGAGACTCTCCATAGACATTTGTAAAGTATCAAATATCTTGAAGAAACATGTCTACAAGAAGGGGTCAAAAAATCAGGATGATAGTCATAACCATTTGATCAAAATCCCACCTATTTTTTAGATGTGTTACATTTTGGTTAGATAATGTAGTTGCAATTGTTTCTTTCAACTTCCTCTTGGATACACATGGTCTGGAAACCACTTGGTTAAGGATGTATAGTATGCAGTGGAATTATCAGCAGCCTACTCAGGTAATGATCTAAAAAAAAGAAAGGGATTTGGGGGTCAAGGACTGGTTGCATCAAGGACCTGGTTTCAATGACACTTCATGTTCTATGATGTCATAATGCATGCCACCACTGCATGATGATATCATGTAGCATGTGATGACATCTGCCCCTTTGCCCCTATGGGGAATGCCTATAGCTGAACAGATAATTTTCATTGTAAGACTGGCTTCAAATAAGCAATGTCCACTTTGCAAATTGCCACTTTCGGCTACTTTTAAGCTGATTGGATGACATTTTTAGGTAAGACAGTGCTGAGGGACAGAAACACCTTAGAAAACACCTAAAAGAACCCATCAAATGTAACCAAAGTAAGTCAGGTGTAGAAGCAACAATAAATCTTAACATATTTTTTTTAGCAGCAAGTGATTTCTTAATATTAATATTAGCAATGGATGCTTTGGAAGTCAGTCTGCAAGAGTGAAAGTAAAAACTAAACTCTCCAACGTGCACATTTCTTGTCCCTTCAGAAATAATATCTGTCTACAACGTATCCCACTCTGTGGTTATCTAATTAGAACAGTAATGGATACAGTATTCTGTCAAAGGAAACAGTGAGAATGAAGTTTTAGGTGAATGGACAAATTAGCTTTGAATTTTCCTGCGGACATAAAAGCTTTTACTGTAATTTTCCATTTCTGCTTCTGGCATATTTTCATTTTGCTTAACAATTTATCTCCAGTCATTTGTCAGATAGTATCAATCTTTTGTTAATAAGTTAAGACAGCTTACATTAAGTCTTTTTAATATGCTAGTGTGCTCATTGTCTTAAATAGACTTCCTACAGCTCCAGCTGTGCATGAAAGCCATCTCCTGTTGCTTTCACTCACAAGAGGTCAGGAATTAGGAATGGGAATAAATCTTTCACAGTTGGGATGTTAGCATGAAGGATTGGGGTTGATGTGATCACTCAGGTTGTGCACAAGCTACAAACATGCCACAAACACATTAGGTTAACAAAAAGTATACAAGGACAATATGGAGAATGAACTTTTTTTTTTAAGCTGTTCAGTGAAAGACATGACACTTGCACATCCCTTGAGTACTTTACACTCTACATAAGTGCCAGAAACTCTCATCGCAACACTGACAATATCATCAATTTCACCTTCCTTGGGTGAAAAAAAATCATAAACTATTTATTTCATCACACTGAATTAGAATGATTAAAACAAAAATAGAAGATAATTTTGATACAGAAAAAAAAAGATAGGAGGAAAAAGATAACTTTAGAGGGCATTCATTAATTCTGAGGATGTCATAGTGTTTAGCGAGGTTCTGGTCTCACCCAACAATAATTATTTGGGAACAGAAAGGGTATAATAAAACTCTCAAGGCAATGGCTACCACAAATGGCATGGTAAAGAAGCAAAGATTAAATCTGTTTTAGAAAGAATTGCTTTTGCAATCATTAAGAAGACTGAGAGAGGATATGATGATGTATTAAGGTACTATTTCCTCAGAGGCAAAATATAAGTCCCAGTTTTGCATATTGAGCTAGAGGAAAATTGAGACTACATGCATTGTTGTATTTATTTAATCAAAAATTTTCCTGTAAGTGAACTTTCCCCCATTTCTTTAAATTTTGCATTCCATTCACCCATTGATAATGCCATGACTTTTTTCTGATATTGTGTTTAGCACCTCTTGCAGTTTGCCATAGAACATTTCAATGTTTTCCACAGCTACAATGTTGGTAGGTGTATATTTTTGTATATGTTAATATTTACTGGATATCCATCCATTCTAATGGATTTGTTCCTGTTGCTTTTTGGGTTGTAGGTGAATGTATACTTCGTAATGTCCTGTTTAAGATCATTACTCTCCATTTTTTCATTAGGACTCATGTCTATATCATGCAATCATCTGGTTTCAAATGCTCCATGCCTAAATTGGCTTATTCCTAAAACAACCACATTGTAAACTTAATTTCTGCATTGATAAGGATAACCATTCTCATGGTTCATTTTTGTCACATCCTATTTCCAATTGTTTGTATCCCTTTAATACAAGGAATGCCTCTTTTAGATTCACCTGCCACCATTATCCTTATCTTCACTTCTCTCTCTTTGGAACTTTTTGGCAAGAGTATCTTATTAGAAGCTTGCAGTGGCCTTATTTTCAGGAACATTGAATCTGCCAAGTCTTCCCACCACATCAAAAAGGTAATATCTCTGCTGGATGTCAAAAATCTAATGGACATAATCCTACCTGAAAATGAATTTTAGATGGATGTTATTGCTGTTGGAAGAAAGAGCTGTTGGAAGAAAGAGTTTGGACTAGTGATTAAGGCACCAAGCTAGAAACCAGAAGACTATGACTTCTAGTCCTGCATTAGGTATGAAAGCCAGCAAGATGACATTGGGCCAGCCACTATCCCTCTGCCCATGACATTAGACTTGGGGGACATGTTGATTGGTAGATTCCTGTAGCAACCAAATGGATTACACTTGGTTGATCTGAAAAAAGTGAACTCTGCACTTGTGGGAAAAGGAAAAGTTGTTGCTATTGGAAAAGCAAAGACAGAGGAATCATGTCAAGAAGCAAACTAAGGATCAATTTGTCCTTAGATCTTTATACATTCTGAAACAAGAGTCACTCAAGGAGCATATATAATCAGATTTTTGTATGGATGTTGCCTAGCAACAGATGGAATGTTTCTGAAATTATTTTATGAATTGTACACTGTGTAAATTATATTGTATGTTCAATGTTGCTCTCAAATATATCCTAATTCTCTTCTCCTGGGAATACAGAAAATTTTCTTTAAGGTGTTTTTTTTCCTATCAGTCTTTTCAGACTACTTTACTTTTGAACCAAATAAAGTATGGGAAATTCTTTTATCATTGAATTTACCACATTTATAAAAACAATGTGGTAATGTATCCAAATGTAGCTCCCCCCCCCCAAATATCATCTTGTGCCAGTCAGCAGTGAGAGGTAAGTGAATCAGCAAATTCATCACTAAAAGGCATTAGGATAGTCTTTCTACCATGGTGTTAGAATTTTATTCTATTTCTATTCCCATAATCGCTAATCCAATTTATTTGGAGGATGGAACATTGTAGGAAGCTGCTTGGGGTGTTCATGATATACACTAAATGTAAACCCACATAGCATTGCCAATTCTGATTGATTGATTGATTGATTGATTATGTGCCATCAAGTTAATCCTAGTGATCATATAAATAGATTGTCAGGGTTCCAAATAGCATTCAAAACTAAATCAGAGTCCGAGGCAAAGTATTCCTCAAAGTTCCAATTTATTAACAGAGCCATGTTGGCACATCTGGGAGAAACCCGAATCTGAAGCTCCAGGGTTTCTCCACCCAGTTGAAAGTTCAAACCCTTGTCCCTACACCCCCAAGTCCATCACGTTGACCAATCTTCAACTGCCAACTTGGCAGCATCCACCCATCTCCTTCTGTGCAGGTGCAGGAGTGTGAAGACAAAGGACGACCTTGACTATCTAGAAAGAATTTGTTATGGCTACATACAGACAGCCCTCATGCAATTCCCCCTCCCAAATTCCCACAGCAAAGAATACATATTAAAATAGTATAAAGTGTGGCAGGCCAAAGACTCCAACTAAAATGGCTTCGGCCTGACATAGATATTCTCCATGATGATCTGTCCCTAATCTGGTCTTCCAGGTCTTCCAATGCACCCATTAGCAATGTAACCATGGCCATAATTCGCTTTCCTTCCATACCAATTGTGAGTAAATACCAAATCATACACTAGTGCGAGTACTCCACAAAATAGATAAAAAGACCAATTAAGGAAAATAGCTTTCAACCTTCAGCTCAGACCATTAAGCAGATAAATAATGTCAGAGTGCAATCTTGAGGATGTTAGATATCATAACACTTGTGCAAATAATTACTGAAGAAGTTCACTTCCCTACTAACAGCTTTGCAGTTCTTTACCTCTCTGTATCTAATCCAGGAAAAGAGGAGTAAATTCACCCATATCTACAGGTTCCAAATCAAATGGAAACTTTTCAGCATGTTCAGGGTAAGAGTTTTGCCATTATTCTTTTTTTCTGCTGCTCAAGTGAGTCAGAAAATATGTCCTCCAGAGATATGCAGAGAGCTACTACCACTGTGTTTTGTGTAAAAATCAGAGGCAGTACTGCTCCTTACCATGTGAGATTAGGGAAACTCTCTGTAGTGAAATTTTATTCCTTCAGTCTGTGGTTTTCAGCCTGCATCTCATGAACCACTTCTGTACAGCAACACATCATAGCAATTCACTGTATCTTAGGATAATAAGCCTGTCATTGTATTAGTATACTAAGGGATAAGATCTTTTAAATCCATATTATCAAAAATGTCAATCTATGCAGCTTACTTCTGACACAAGTCCTCTGAAGCATTCACATTTCTCCAGGCAACCCAAAAGACACATGTCCAACAATATATCTGTCCTCTCAGAAGTAAGTCCCATTGAACACAGCTGGGGGAGTATATAACTGCAATCTAAGGTTACTATCCTAAACTCCATCAGACAAAACAGAATTACTTCTGAATAAATGTGCATGGGGAGAAGTATGTGAAGAAAATCGGGCATAACTAAATACAGAGAAAAAACAGACACTGTAGCTCTCAAAGTTCACAAGAAAAAAAATTATTGATGGTCCAAGGTATTTTGGATGAAAAACTTTAATCAAGGACACCGAGAAATATTGGCTGTTGTAGTTCATTTATTCTGCACTACAGTGGACAACACATACATCCCTCAATGTTCAAAATGTTTTGGTCCAAAGTGTGTTGAGCCAACAATACTTTTTAGCAATAGCAATAGCACTTAGATTTATATACCGCTTCATAGTGCTTTACAGCACTCTCTAAGCGGTTTACAAAGTCAGCATATTGCCCCCAACAATCTGGGTCCTCATTTTACCGACCTCGGAAGGATGGAAGGCTGAGTCAACCTTGAGCCTGGTGAGATTCGATCTGCCAAACTGCTGGCAGCCGGTGATCAGCAGAAGTAGCCTGCAGTACTGCACTCTAACCACTGCGCCACCGTGGCTCTTTTTCCTCAGATATTGTTAGGAACCTCTTTTTAAAAAATTGCATTAATTAACTAATTAAATTTGCTTTAATTAATATTTAAGTTGCATTAAATGGGATGCACATTATAAGGATGCAAGAACCATTAATGGAAGCTCTAACAATAAGTGAAATAAGAAGGGGAGTCCCCTGCAAGTCCTGCTATGATGTCTCACTGTGGCAGCAGGAGGGCCGGAATTCCTCGATGGACATGTGAACAAAGAATGCCAGGAGGGCATGCTAAGTGTACGTGCTCCCAGCAAGGTCAACCAAAGCATAAAGGCTATCCAACTGCTCAGCTAAAGGGAGCAAACACCTATATTAGACAGCAATGATACAAGAAGATGATGGAGATGGATGCTCACTTTAGTGACATAGGCAAATGTATCATTTCATGTTGTGAAAGCAAAGGCAAGGGTAAACGATTGCTATATTCCATGAAACCCACATGGAAATAATAATATTGTACTGGTTGATGGATCTCTGCATCTGAGATACAGATGATATTTTGGAGTACTAACATGTTGATGATGCAGCTAAAGTAAAGCCTTCCAGATCTCTAACTGCTAATAATACCAGGCGGGGAAAGCAGACTCCGAAGCAGCAAAGGCAGAATTACAGTGGGAATATGGCACATAAGAAGCATGAAGATGGGAAAGTTCCACACAGTGAAAGATGAAATGCATTTACCACACATCGGCATTGTAAGCATGAGTGAACCGAAATGGATTGGAATTGGACATTTTTGATCATACTGCTTGCTACTCAGGAGATGAAAAATGAAGAAGGCAGCGCTTTGCTTTTACACAAGTCCTCTCTCTGCTATTTTCCATTACAATGGGGTAATCTTTCTTTAATGTTGAGCCATCTTCTCTAAATTGTTTTTTTATAGCTCTCTTCTTCGACAATGAGAGTGGATCACCAGAGGAGTTCGGGCTTCAGTTCTCCCAGCTCAGGTTGATGTCTGCTTCAGGTTGGCAACAGGCCACCTGAAAGAGTAGGACAGATATTACTACTGCACATTTTGAAACTGACTTGTGTCCACCTGGTTTCTTAATCCTCTGACTTTTTTGTGGGGAGTGGGAGAGAGTTAATTATTTTAACTGAATAAATAAATAAGAAGCAGAATTTGGCAAAGCAAAATACCAACCTTTAAAATAAACTTATTGCACAAATAAATCCCTAAAAAGTAAAAAATGTGAGCAGTTGTGGTCCACTGCTTTGAAAATGTATCAATCTGCCCAGAAGTAAAAAGAAAAATAATTGAAGTGTAGCCAACAACCTAGGGGCTTGAAATGACAGTGTTAAGCGGCCTCTCCAGTTTCCCTTCTGTTAAATTAATGCATTGTTAATGGTTATATCCACTATTGCAACAATTTAGTGGAATTACTCTCAAAAATCCAACTGTTTCCTCTGGCCTGGGAAAATTTCCTTTCCATGGTCCAAAGAGTTTCAACTGGAATTAATAACTGCATTTTTCCCCCCTGTAAAATTAGGAAATAACCTTTTTTTCATTTTAGCTGTTTCATTCAAGCAAGGATGGAAGAGACTTAATGCAATATGAGACTATTGCATACACCTGAGATAATTTAATTTTGCATATCTCCACTCTCATATTCCTCTTGAAGCTAATTAAATTCAGCTTTGGGACTTAAACATTTGCTATTTTTCTTCATCCCTTTCCCTTTTAGGTACTGCCTTTCCTGAATATCGAGCATTTTTGAGATCTCAAAAGAATTTGTCAGAGTATTTCAAGTTCTAGTGCAGCTATTGGAAAAACTGAAATTAAGTATAAAAATTAAGTACAGAAGGTTACACATTGTAAATGTTTTAGCCATTTTTAGCCATGAATGTTTAGGTAAATACATCACACCATACATTATAAGAAATTATTGGTCAAGAAGAAGATTATGTGCACCTGCCTGCCCATTATGCGAAGTGTTTGTTTGTTTGTTTGTTTGTTATTTGTTTGTTTGTTTATCAATGAAAGAACAACTTGCCTCCAAAAGTAGGTTTTCTAACACTTTGGATTTTAAAGAAGAGATTGGAAAACCATTTGTCTGAAATGGTATAGGGTTTCCTGCTTGAGCAGGGGGTTGGACTGGAAGACCTCCAAGGTCCCTTCCAACTCTGTTATTCTGTCAACAGGAGTGTTGATTTACCACCAGCTTATCAAGTACTTAGGAGGCAAGGGTTTGGCAGCCCAAGGAAACAACAGCCAGTGACTTAATATTTTTTTATTTTATTTATTTATTTATTTTGTCAAGCATGTATATGATTACAGCAAAGTATAAACATTAATATGAGTATATAATAAGTACAAACATGGTTTTGAGTACATATTTTTCGAATACATAGGGACTTTAGGACAGGGACAGTAGGCACGCTGGTGCACTTATGCACGCCCCTTACAGACCTCTTAGGAATGGGGTGAGGTCAATGGTAGACAGTTTAAGGTTGGGGGTTTGGGGGTTTGGGGAAGAAACTACAGAGTCGGGTAATGTATTCCAGGCATTGACCACTCTGTTGCTGAAGTCGAATTTATATAATAATAGCCAGCCATCAACATCCCAATAAACATCTAAAAAGCTACACACTACAGACACCATATAAATACCACATACAGAATAGCTCAAAGCAGGGGTCCCCAACCTCCCCCCGGACCGTGGCCCACTATTGGGCTATGGCCTGTTCAGAACCGGGCCACAGACGCGCCAGGCAGCACATGCACAGTTCCACTAGCACGCGCTGTGTGGGTACATGTGTGAGCACGCAGCTCCATTGCCGCTTGTGCAAATGGAGCTGTCTGCATCTGCTCACCTGACACTCTTGCGGAACCACCCCCTCTTCCCCTCCTGCCGGTCCACAAAGCCAGAAAGGTTGGAGACCGCTGGCCCAAAGCACACACACTGCTAGAAAGAAGTTCCCTGAGGATGGGCTCCAGCACGAGTCCAAAAACTTAGAAGACTAAACCAGAAGACTGGTCCCAGTGACTGACCCAGATTGATCCTGTTATTCTATTCTGTTATTCTGAATGAGGTATAATCCTGACAGGTGACCTATTCTTAAAAGGTGACAGGGCTGAATTCTCCCTATCGGCAGGTTCACTTTTTACTATTTTATCACACTTTGGCTGATTGAAGCCTGATTCAAAAGGAAGCATCTTGCTGGCGGTTTGCTTTTTTTCTATTAAAAAAGCTGTTAGCTGAAAAAAAAATAATTGTCCTGCAGTAACACTGCTACCAGTTATTTTACTGACAGCTGGAATGCAGAATAGAATGAAGGAAGGAATGCATGGATTTCTATATCCATCTATGTAACACCAGCATGCATGTGATTACATGCAAGAGCCGAGGTGGCGCAGTGGTTAGAGTGCAGCACTGCAGGCTACTTCAGCTGACTGCTAGCTGCAGTTCGGCGGTTCAAATCTCACCGGCTCAAGGTTGACTCAGCCTTCCATCCTTCCGAGGTGGGTAAAATGAGGGCCCAGATTGTTGGGGGCAATATGCTGACTCTGTAAACCGCTTAGTGAGGGCTGTAAAGCACTTTAAAGCAGTATATAAGTCTAAGTGCTATTGCTATTGCTGCAGACATATGCCTACTTCGTTTTGTGGTCTGGCATAAGGAACAGATTTCCAATTCTGCAAAATGTATGAATGTGTGCCGATAACAGGAAGTGCTAAGAAAAACTACCAAATTCTCCAAAATACCAGATTTTTCAAAACATTTTTTAAAAAGTTTTAAAACTCTTGGCCACTTTGTAAGCATCTAAAGGGAAACATACCAGCATTACTTACTAGCCAATGCAAGCTTCTAATAAGATACTCTTGCAGTGGTGAAATCCAATTTTTTTTTACTACCGGTTCTGTGGGCATGGCTTGGTGGGTGTAGTGTGGCTTGGTGGGTGTGGCTTGGTGGGTGTGGTAGGGGAAGGATACTGCAAAATCTCCATTCCCACCCCACTCTGGGGCCAGCCAGAGATGGTATTTGCCGGTTCTCCAAACTACTCAAAATTTCCGCTAACGGTTCTCCGAACTACTCAAAATTTCCACTACTGGTTCTCCAGAACCTGTTAGAACCTGCTGGATTTCACCCCTGTTAACTCTTGCCATTACAAAAGATTTTGATTTTTTTGGTGGTGGTGGGGAATGATAGAAGTTACAAGTACTCCTTAACTTACGACCACAATTGAGACCTGAGTTTCCATTGCTAAGAAAGGGAGTTGTTAAGTGAGCTATGCCTGATTTTATGACTATTTTGCTATAGTTGTTAAGTGATCACCGCAATTGTTAAGTGAATTGTGTGGTCACTAAACAAATCTGGCTTTCTCCATTGATTCTGTTTGTTGGAAGCTGGCTGGGATGTTCACAAATGACAATCACATGACCCCAGGATGCTGCAGCCATCATGAATGTATGCCAGTTAGCAAGCGCCTGAATGTTGATCATGTAACTGTGAGAATGCCGGAACGGTTGTAAGGCAAGGACTAGTCATAATTCACTTTTTTTCAATGTTTCTGTAACTTTGAACAGTTGCTAAATGAATGGTTGTAAATCAAGGACTACCTGCAGTTAGAATTTTGTCTCACTAGCATCCATCCATCCCTTTTGAGATGAGCTACAACCTTATTACCATAGATTTTAAAAAACTAGGAAAGAAAGTCTGAGTCCTGGGACTTCAAAATTGTTTTCATAAATCCTTCTTGTCCCACTATTATCCATTAAGGGAAAGAATAGTCCAAGGTAATGATTAACCATGCAAATGCTATCCACAGAAGATAGCTGGTTTCTGAGAACATGGACCTGAATTATCTGGATGATGGCCATCCCACATGAGGTGTGCTGCACCTTACAAGAATTGGCAAAAATGTGTTTGGCCAAAGCGTATAATCTTGATCAGGAGGGCTTTAAATTGGATCTTGTGGGGGTTGAGGACAAATAACACTAAATAAGGATCTTAGACAGACCCATGTACTTACAAAGAAGTGAGATTATTGCCATGATAGAACCTATTAAACCTCACAATGAAAAAATCAGAAAGAACATTGGCTCATAAAGTTAATGGCCTTCATTGTCTATTCACTAATACTCAGATATGGGAAATAAACAAGACAAGCTTGAACTCTTAGTACAGCAAAGCAAATGCTATTTAATAGCTATGATGGAAACCAGGTGGGATGACTCTTATGTCTTGAATGTAGAAACTGAAGGATGTACTCTGTTGAAAAGGAACAGAAACAAAAGAAAGGGAGGGGGAAATGCACTGTATCTAAAAAGTAGGTTATTAGCTCTGAAATTCAAGTCAAAGATTTTGTAATACTGCAGAGCAGAGTTTTTCATTTTCTGTGCAATTTTAGGGTTCCATGAGAATTTGAAGAGGTCCCTTGAGAGACTAAAGGCAAAAAATAGAAAAAAAGTTCACTCCAAGAAAGTCAATTGAATGCAGGCCTTAGATTTTAAAAAAATATTTTAATAAACTTAGAGTGATGGCAAATAAACCTTCAGTGCAAGATAAGCTAATTGGAAAAGTTGCCCCAAATGAGTGAATAAACAGAATAACAGAGTTGGAAGGGAACTTGGAGGTCTTCTAGTCCAACCCCCTGCTCAGGTAGGAAACCCTACACCATTTCAGACAAATGGTTGTCCAATCTTTTCCAATAAACCTCCAGTGTTGGAGCATCCACACCTTCCGGAGGCAAGTTCCACTGATTAATTGTTCTGACTTTTAGGAAATTTCTCCTTAGTTCTAGATTGGTTCTCCCCTTGACTAGTTTCCATCTATTGGTTCTTGTCCTGCCTCAGGTGCTTTAGAGAATAGGTTTACCCCCTCTTGTTTGTGGCATCCTCTTAGATATTGGACACTGCTACCATATCACCCCTAGTCCTTCTTTTCATTAAACTATGCATACCCAATTCCTGCAACCATTCTTTGTATTATTTTAGCTATTCTAATTACAGTCTTAGACTTATGATCAGTTACTTAGTGATCTTTCAAAGTTATGGCGGACCCCCCCCCCAAAAAAAAAACTACTAGAGAGAATAATTTGGTGTTATCGTCAAATATATCTTCCAAATATGGATGGGAAGAGCCTCAAAATCTGCTTTTTATTGCTTGCTTTGAGAGCAGTCCATGTTAAAAAAAAAAAGACAGGGCTTCAATCACACTGTTGTAGCTACCATCATGTCTTTTTAAGGACAGACCTCTTTGGGAGGGTCAGCTTCCCAGTTCATCCATGTCCTTTGTAATGCAAGACATGACTCTTTTTTTTGTCAAAAAAGGAGCACAAGACTAACAAGGTATCTTCAAACGTCCTTTACTTTTTAAATAAATCAGTGCATTGTTTTGTCTCTTTTTGGAATAGGCATATAAATAGGCAATTTTTTTAAAGGAAAAGAGTTGATTTATTCATATGATGTGAAAGAGTTCATTTATTCATATGATAAATAACATTACACATACAACCCGTTGATATTTCCTTGAAGTCTCCAAATTCTTCCTGCCAGCTTCTCACGGGACCGAAAAGAGTGTGACAGAGCCTGGAGAGTTATATATTTTTTTGTCTCCCTCTAAATCTTTCTATTACAACTCTGTATTTTAATATTGTGTCAGACATAAAGAAAAACAATGGCAGAGCTTCTAGTGTACAGCCTTCATGGAAAAGTTCTTAAAAATTCAAGGAGATATTCACAGATGTATCTGCCTTGAAAATAGCCTATCTTAAATTGTGTAGCATGATCAAGCAAAAGCAGTTGGGCACAGGGAACGTTTTGTGACTTTTGTATTATTTCATTAAATGCTTTATAATTTTTTATATCATAAAATGTTTTATAAAATTTGCCAAATCACCTAGGTCCTGAATTTTGGACACATTCTGTCAGTTAGCCCAGTTGTGGAACCTTGGTTCAAAAATTGTTTCCCTATGATATACTGTTTCATCCAGTTAAAGATTTATAGATATGAGAGTCTTAGTAATATAGTGGTACTGTATCACTAAGTGTGGTGGTAGACTTTAGGAGAAACCTGCCCATACTTCCACCTCTTACAATACTAGACAACACAGTATCAACAGTAGAGACCTTCAAATTTCTAGGTTCTACCATATCGCAAGACCTAAAATGGTCACCTAACATCAAAAACGTCATAAAAAAAGCACAACAAAGAATGTTCTTTCTGCGCCAACTCAGAAAGCTCAAACTGCCCAAGGAGCTGCTGATACAGTTCTACAGAGGAATTATTGAGTCTGTCATCTGCACCTCTATAACTGTCTGG
>QLTV01002110.1:390285-406603 GCA_003457575.1 Thermophis baileyi | reverse complement strand
GTTGCTTTTGCTTGGTGTGTGAGCCGGTTGTGTTGTGTGGTGTGTAAAGTGCAAAAGTTTTTTTTTCAGCTCTTTGTTGCTCTGTGAGGCTCATGCTTGTGGCAGGGGCCATTGTGTGTGCTTTTGCATGGTGTGTGAGCCAGTTGTGTTGTTGTGTGTTGTGTGTGTAAAGTGTGAAAGGTTTTTTTTCAGCTCTTTGTTGGTCTGTGAGGCTCATGCGTGTGGCAGGGGCCATTTTGTGTGCTTTTGCAATGCTGCTTAGGCAGGGGGTTGGACTAGATGACCTTGCAAGGTCCCTTCTTCCACCTCTGTTAAATCTGTTAAATGTGTTAAACCTGTTGCAGGTGTCATTTGTGTCCTTTTGCATGGTGTGTGAGCCAGTTGTGTTGTTGTGTGTTGTGTGTGTGTGTGTAAAGTGTAAAAGGTTTTTTTTTTCCAGCTCTTTGTGATGTCGACTTGGCCATGCCCACCTGGTCACCTGACCACCAAGTCACGCCCATCCGGTCACATGAACACCAAGCACACCCATCCGGCCACATGACCACCAAGCCACACCCACCTGAAGCCACACCCACCAGACCTCAAGCCACACCCACAAAATAAGCCACGCCCACAGAACCGGTAGGGAAAATTTTCACATTTCACCCCTGTTATAAAGCAAAAAAAGTCCTCATCTCTGCAGTATATATACATTTCCATCCAACAACTCATTAGGTTCCTTTCAATCACTCAAACAGCAAATGATCCATAACGATCTTTTAAATATCTAAGAAACAGAAAGCAATGAGAGAGATTAATTGCAGCAGCTAAGCTTAAAATTGTGCCTGCTTCTGGCAATTCACTGCTCTCTTCAGGGTAGACATTCAGGTCCTATCTCCCAAACACCTGCAGATATTTGGAACAATTTCTTTCACAACATTTTCAACATAGAATTATTAAAGCACCCATGACGGTCCCATTGTAATGTACTTTCCGAATGGTCAGCTGTGACTACATAGCCGTGGTTAAGGACCTTGTTATACAGAAATTAAAGATGATTGGGGTCCTAACTTTATTTACTCATATTAACAGCATACTATATTTTCCATCTAAGCGGAATCAGGCCATGGCAGTGATGAAATCCATTTTTTTTACTACCGGTTCTGTGGGCGTGGCTTGGTGGGCATGGTGTGGCTTTGTGGGCATGGCTTGGTGGGTGTGGCAGGGGAAGGATACTGCAAAATCTCCATTCCCACCCCACTCCAGGGGAAGGATACTGCAAAATCCCCATTCCCTCCCCACTCCTGGGGGAAGGATATGCAAAATCTCCATTCTCACCCCACTCTGGGGCCAGCCAGAGGTGGTATTTGCCGGTTCTCCGAACTACTCAAAATTTCCTCTACTGGTTCTCCAGAACCTGTCAGAACCTGCTGGATTTCACCCCTGGGCCATGGTCTTCCCTTTCTAACAAAATGAGCAAGATATATGCAAAATACTTTTATTTAATACTATAGGATTGGATCAAAAGTGAAAATATGCTTGCTGAGGAGCAGGTGGGATTCAGAAGGGATGTTCAACTTTTTGATGGACAGAACGGTGAGTTGGCCCAGCCAAATGCTGAATTTGTTTTTTTTTTTTTTCCTGATGTAAAGTAGCCAATTGCCACACAACGTGGAAAATTGCAACCTGTTTATTCTGTACAGCACAAAGAGGTATGGTCTGGGGACGAAATCACAAATTGAGAATCCCAATACACAAATTAACATAGCTGTTATACAATTTTGGAAAACAAAGGCATATGATCATTAGGAGGCAATACGCAACAAAATATTCATACCCCTGGCAGAGGATGGCCTTCCCTGAAGGTGGATTCATTACTACAGCATTGCAGGCCTTGCCCTTCTGTCCCTAATTGATATGGTTGATTGATCTGCGACAAGAAAAGGGGAGTTAGCACATTCTAACTAATCCATTTACAATAGGAGGAAGATTCAGCCTTGTCTCCATTGTTATCATCCTTCAAGATGGTATATGTTCTTTGATCAGACTGTCACATAGCCTTCCAGGAATTTTAGGGCCAGGATATGAGGCCCAAGAATGAGAGGCCTTAAAGCCAAAAAGAACTGAAGTGAGAAAAATGAAAGGGTTTCTCTGGCTGAAACTATCTATACCACTCCTACACTTGGACCGTTGTCTATTTCATTCAAAATACTACTACCCTGCCCGCCAAAGGCTCCACTGATGTACCCTTTGTCAATTTCAAATTGGCTTTTGATGTGATTCCAATGCAGAGGCTATTGAAAAAACTTCAGGAAGGCTTAATGCATAAAAGTTTGCTGTGTAGACAGCTTATTATAACACCTCATTGACAGGTAGATGCACCATGTTGGGGCATCTTTCTGGAAGGGTTATCAGGTAGATAGGAATAAGGCAAAAGTGCATTTTATCCACCCCTGTTGTTTAAACTACGGTATATGTTGATTTAATAATTCATCAGCTTTCAATGATAGCAGATCATGCCATTTCAGTTTTCCTATATACAGATTAAATAGTAATTTTGTTGGTCTCCCAAATGGGTCTGTCTCCCAGGAATGAGGAGGGCATTGCTCCCTTTACCTAAAAGAATAGCTTTCAATATATTATAAAAAATGAAATACTACCTCAAGGTCACCTGGCTGGCTTTTTGCCTAAGGAGGGACCAGAATTCAAGGTCTCCTGGTTTCTAGCCTTATGACTTAACCATTACATCTATCTGGCTCTCACGTGATATGACTCTAGGATGCATAAATGAGAAATTAATGGGACCCAATAGAGCAGGTGCATAGTTACAAACATTTTGCAGTGCAGTTTCAGGCTTCTTTAACTTATAGACATTTGTCTAATTCACCAATGTTACTCAGGTATATTTATTTATTTATTTATCAATCAATCACATTTGTAAGCCTACCCACCTCACAAAAAGGCAACTGTGGGCAGTGTACAACAATCAATAAAGCAATAGCTACGTAGAAAATAATCTTGATAAAGATAATTAAAAATCATATTAACAATAAAAATAAATGTATTACGCTATAAAATGTAAAATATATTCAAATATTAAAATGTACAAACCAGTCAGAGAGAGTAAAACAATCAACCACAATGGAGTCATCGAAGAACACTTCTGATACCCTGGGACACCCCCCCCCCCCCCAGGCCTGATGATATATCCAAGTCTTGAGGGACTTTTGGAATAATAACAGGGATAGAGCTAACCTGACTTCAGGGGGTAGGGCAGGGGGTGGAGAATGTTCCATGGCAGAGAAGGCCCAACCTCCTGGGTCCACCAAATGTAGGTCCCTGACATATGGTCTAATAGGAGAGGCTGCTGTAATTGGAGAGAGATGGTCCCTCAGATAACACAGACCTTCACCTTGACCAAGTTGGATGCACTACCCTCCGCAGGCATGTGGGACTTTATAAAAATGTACAGCAGCATATATATGGCCACTTGGGAATAACTCTGTGGAGTTCCAGAGCCACATATCCTTTGTTGCTCGAGCTACAGAGAATTTCAGATGACATTCTTTGTCGATTCCATTGTGAAGACATACCCTGGCATTTAGTATGAAACATATTTGTTGCCTTTTCTCTCTGATCAAGGTTCTAATATAGCCACATTGCGGCTCAATTTTGTGCCTCTATTTGTTTTATTCATCTCACTGATGACTGAGGAGTAGTATTAAACTTGTTGATTACCACAATTTTTAGTTCTTAATGTTATTTTATCGAATTTCCTGTTTATTTCTGATTTGTATCTATAGATGTTAGGAATATGTGTATGTATATACTGTACCTATGTATGCATCAGGGGTGGGTTCTGGCTTACCTCGCTGCCGGTTCGCTTCCTCACGCGCCACGTGGGTGCACGCGCGCTTGTGCAGTGCTAAAAACCCAACTTATGCGCATGCGCAGAAGCAAAAAACAATATGGTGGCACCTATGGCGCCGCTGAGAGAGCCAGTTCAGGGGCATGTCCAGCCAGCCATCAATGCCGGTTCGGCGAGCAGGGGGAAATTCCCGCTACCGGTTCTAAAGAACCGGTCCGAACTGGCAGGAACCCACCTCTGGTATGCATGTATGTATGTATCTAGGTTTAATCTAGCCACGTCATAAATTTCATTAATTCTCAACACATCCTCCGTGCTTGCTCAGTAGCATGCTGAGTACTCTCCAACCTAAGGCACCCAACATCTGGTGCTATATAGACAGCTACCTTATCTTGTCTATGGTTTTTTTTGGGGGGGGAGGCGGGTAAAATTTAGAAGTGGTTTGCCATTGCCTGTTCCTGCACAGTAGGGAATGATGACTCTGTCATTGTCATCTGCCTCCAGCATCTTTGCTGCTAGCTGATAGAGGTGTCTGCTTGTTTTAGCTGGCCAGCTCGAAAACCCTTCATGCCTTGGATGATCCTGTTGGCATGATATACTGCAACATTCTTCACTCAACCCTCTGGGGAATGCCCACCCATGCTACAATGAGGAAGCATAGCAGGACTTGGGGGGGACTTACTGAAAATGAGAGACTAAATGGTTCAGTTTGTTTGCCTGCTTCATTCTTGCTGTAATTTAGCTTTAGTTGCAAAAAGCAATCAATACTACTTATCCTCTAAAGTTCTGCTTAAGAGCTTAAAAATTTATTTGGAGCTTGGTAGACAATGAGTTTCATAAATAGTTCTAAAAATACAATCTTTGAAATGTTCAAATTTTGCAAAAAAACAAAACAAAAAAAAGTGCTTACGTCTCATGGACCAAAGAGACAAAACTATGAACTGTGATTGTACAATCAGAGAGAAAATATAGTTATCTGCAAATAGACTCTCCATCCCCACTCCCTGCATTTGAGTTATGATAAAACTGATGGAAGATCCTTCCTTCCTTCCTTCCTTCCTTCCTTCCTTCCGTCCGTCCGTCCGTCCGTCTTTCCAACTCCTTACTTATTTTAGGATCTGAAGAGTGCTGCCTAATGGATGCAGTAGAGTAGAGGGGGCAGATTTTGTAGCCCGGAGGACGCTTTCTATCAGTCACCTTAAGTATGCTTTAATAATTGTAAGTTGATTTGAGAAAAATGACAGAGATTGGTATTTTGAAATGAATATTTTTTTTGAAAAAAGGTTAATCTGGAAAGCGGCAGCCTAACAAAACATAAAAGCTAAGAAAAACTGCTTAAGAGTAAGCAAGAGGCAGAAAGTAAAAAATCTGAGACTTTTTCTTCCGGTAACATACTGCCCAGTCAGAGACCAGAAACTATAAGCAATCTTAGATATGCAGCAGCTCACTGTCTTCCACCTTCCCTGTGTTTATTCACAGTGTAAATGGAAAATCTTTTCAAATTCAAGAACTGCACAGATCACTGGAGGCACCATATATATTTTCCCACTTACACATTTTTTTTTCTTTTTACCACCCTGTAATCCCTTTTATTGGGATGGATTCGGGGTGACCGAATGGAACTGAGCCTTTACTGGCTGGATGCCCTTCCTGATGTCTATGCAGAGTTCGCAGCAGATATTTTCTCTTTGTGCCCTGATAGAGAAACATCTGCCACTACCTAGGAATGAACTCTCAACCTTCCAAGTGGGAAGCAAGCGTTTTCATCTCTAGGCCACATATTTCCTCTTATTTGCATACATACAGTATATACTATACTTATTATATTTCTTTCCTATCTCATTTCTCTCCTTCGAAATAGAATCCACCAGAGACACTTGGTTTCCCTCAATGATTGACAGTGGCAAAACACTAATCTGGTTGCTAGTAGTTAGCTGGTTAGAGGATCAGATAGTCAGGAAAGATTAGTTTATTGTCATGAGTGGCAGTCAAAATCTCTTTCCTGGAAAGTGAACATAAGCTGGCCAGTAGAAAAAGTAGGCATGGCACTGAGGAGCATATTGAAAAGCTGCAAATATGCGGTACCTATTTATACTCTAGCATCTAGTTTATGCCTCCGTTATTTCTAGCTGGATCAAATTCTGAATGTATTTTTGTTTTGGAAGCTCTTGAAAGCCCTGTAGCATAACAACAAGAAAGTTTATTTTCCATATAAATATTGTCAAGGATTAGAACTATTTTAAGAGCTATAGCTTAAAGCAGAGTTTGAAAGTATTGGGAAAGAATATAGAGCTGCAATCTATAACAGGGAACATTCATCTGACAATAAGACATGTAATTCATTGGGCAAAAAAATAAGTAAGTAGATAAAAAATTAAAAAATGCTCCACTGTTAAATACTTATTCCCTCTCCCCCCCCCCCGCCCCGAAAAGTCATTCATTGTCTGTTTACTGCTATTGCTTGTTTGTCTTTCAAGGAACATAGTTAGCAAGTCGAAGGAATAAAATTATTCTTTGCAAGGTAATTGTCAGTGGAACCAGCAGCAACAATAGCACATACAGCACAATGCAACCTTCTTAAAGATTTTCCCAGTGGGCTCTTCAGAAACAGGTAAATTATGTGGAGGTCAGACATCAATACTTTTCCAGATAGAGCACAAAACGGTATATATACTATAGTTATATTGGTTCAGAAGAAATACCATAGTATCTTCTATTTACCTTCTATTACTCTGTTCCTCCAAAACATGTTTTTGTAGAATTTGCATCAAAATGCACGTAAAATAAAGCAAGGTAGTGTTACTATATTCCCTGTGCTCATAATAATGTACACATTTGCACAAATAATAGTGAATAAACAGATATCAAAACAAGGACATTGTCCCCAAAGTGTAGCACCTAGACAACAAATTTAAGCAGAATATATATATATAAAGCAGAATATATATATAAAATTAATGTGGAGAATAATTAGTTCCAAAAATTGTCCTTATTACTACATACACAAACATACACACACATACACACAGAGAGACAAATAATAAATGAGAAAATACCCTGATTGCCATGTTCTGGGATGTTTTTAACTTCCAGTCTGGTCTACAGTCCTAGAATTTCATGGTTAAGTCCCAGCCATGCAGTAACCAGGCTTAATCCTACTTAGATTCGCTGCCCAAAGTCAACCAGCGGCCACTATCTGCTAAAACAGAACAACAATAAATCATTAGAACTGTACTTTTTTCAAGAGCAACAGAACAAAAAAGAATCTTTCTTGATGAGTTATGATTTTTATAAATATATTTTGGTTACTGCCTACCCTTAGATTTATTCACACACCATAGTGAGCAATATCAACTTTAAAAACATTATTAACAAACAGCTTAAAAACCTTTCCCAGGACATTGTCATTTCCTAACCTGAGTACTACAGCCATTGTCTTCAAATTATTTTTGCTTACAGCAGCCACTTTTTTCCCCCTAATATTAGCCTGCTATTAGAAATACCACTTCCAGAAATGTTCATATGACTGTGTGATCTACCTGGAGATTCCTGGAAATGCTGATAGAGAGAGAGACACTTCTTGAGAAAACTCATTACTTTTTCCATGCCAAGAAAATGAAGGTTAAAGACCAGTCGGCCACCCTGTCGATTTTTTGAAAGTGTGGAATGAAATTTTCTGAAATGCAGTCCACTAAACCTGATGGATTTCTTTCCATGTTAAAATGAAAATGAAAGAAAAGAAAAGAAAAGGAAAGGAAAAAAAATGGGAGCCAAATGCTGCCTCACTAGGAAGTAGACCAGCATTTAGTGGTGATTCATGCAAACCTCAGTGTTGGCAAAATGACCAAACATGTATGGTTATGTCATAATGCAAATATTGTCATTATGTACTGAGTCAAATATATAAGTTATAGTATTTGTATGATGATTTACTAACCTTATTTTAGTCCAAGGCTCTTTCCATGTCACATAAAGGGACTTCTGCATGCGCATCCACAAGGAGGAAGAAGGAGAGCAATAAAAAAAAATCATTTGAGAAATAGCATTAACTCTTGAAACAGCCACTTTGGTGTAGTGTGTCAGCCTTGCCCAACTAGGTCCCTAGGAAAGAAAGACCCCCGACTCCATTTGGTTGAAGTGAGAGGTTCTTTTACTAAGGATTAGTGGTTGCAGCAGAAGCAGACTAGAACTAAAACTCCCATGCAAAAGGTTACAGATTTTCCTCTTCTCCCTGGCCCTCCCCCCCCCTTTGGCCAGTTTGTCTTCATCCAATGGCATGCCACATAAATGTTTTGGGAACCTCTCGGATGTTTGGTGCCACTTGGTGCAGTTTGCATTCCTTTCCCATGCTCTGCCACCTTGAAAACTAGAACAGGCTGGTTCTTACACCTCTGGATTCTGTCAGACCTGACATCCCCTCCCCTTTGGCTTATCTCTACCCTCTACATGGCAATTGACTATTTTCTCTATTTCCCCTCATCCCCCTAACAATTCATGCCAGATGCCAGCAAAACTCTAAGCTGAAGATGGCAGATCTGACATAGTGGTTAAAACACCAGGTTAGAAGCTGAGACACCATAACTTCAGGTCCTGCCTGAGGCACTGGGTGACCTTGGACCGGTTACTATCTCTTAGCCCTAGGAAGCAGGCAATGGCAAACCACTTCCAAAAACCTTGCCAACCTCACAGGGACATGTCTAGAGTCAACACTGATTTGAAGGCACAAAAAACAAGGACCAAAAACATTCCTGCTCTTGAAGAGTAACCTTGTCTCTGAAGAAGAGACTGACAGCACTTTCCACTAGAGATGGATTCAGGGAGAACTGTAAGTTACAGTAGGACTTTGCTTTCTGTAATCATATTCTCCACTTGCCCACCTTAGCAGATCTGAAAAACTTCCATAAAATTCCTTCCGTGCCTCATGTTCTTCCTCTACCTCTAAATATCTGAGCTGTTCTTTCAGGCATGCCTACTACAATTTCCTTTGATAATACTTGAGTCTATGCCAGGCTATTACTGCTTCTGCTTAATGATCCTGTTCAAGCAGTTTTGGATGGCTAGGCCTCATCTTGGCGTCTCACCTCAGAGATTTAAATAGGCTTGTATATCAAAGCTAAGTCTTTATCTTCTATTCCTATCACCCTTCTAAATCACAGGGATATGAGGGATTCCTCTAAAGCAGCTATATGGCTCACTAGCATTAAACCGTACCTACCACTATCAGAAATCTCCCTAAATATGCATGTTTAACTAGCAAATTTGTTCAACTGTAATGTTCCAGTTGCTAAGCAGTATTTTAACACATCTCAGGAGATATTTCTTTCAGCACTGGTGAGAGCTCCTTTTTCTTTCTACATTTATAAGGGCTTCTGTACATGAATTTTCATAACCAGCAATCCCAAAAGCCTCCTTATGCATAGCCTTCAGAATTCTGCCTCTGATGTCTCTAGGCCAGCTGGATTCCAGCTCAAAGAGCTGCTGTACTCAGGATATATTTACTGATATGATTACAGATCCTACACAGGGCATACACGCACAATCGTAGACATTATGATCATGCAAACTTTATGAACCTCCACATTTCTCGTCTTACATTCCTCTATGAATTTACATATATACATAAATACAAACCCATCATGCAATTTCTTTTCTGGTTAAGCAATATAATACACAATGTAGAAAAGGAATAAGAAGGTAAGTAAAAGAAATGAGAGGGCAAGATAAAAGAAAAAGAAATATGATTAAATATATTGACTGTACCTCTCCATATCTTTCTATTGTCACAAACCATTCTTAGCATAACCATAACCGTGAATTGCACATTGCTTTTTCTTCTTTAATCTTTCTGTTTTTGAGGATCTCCACATGGCAAGTCTTTTTTACTCTTAATATTTTTTTTAACATTTTTACTCTTCCACTGAGCCGAGGTGGCGCAGTGGTTAGAGTGCAGTACTGCAGGCTACTTCAGCTGACTGCTAGCTGCAGTTCGGCGGTTCAAATCTCACCGGCTCAAGGTTGACTCAGCCTTCCATCCTTCCGAGGTGGGTAAAATGAGGACCCAGATTGTTGGGGGCAATATGCTGACTCTGTGAACTGCTTGGAGAGGGCTGTAAAGCACTGTAAAGCGGTATATAAGTCTAAGTGCTATTGCTATTGCCATTCCTATATTTGTTTGGCAATTCGGTCCCATTTTATTCTCTTTATATGACAAAATTACAATTGCTTCTGTAATAGTCAATCACCTTGGAATTCAATCCACATTCATTTAGCATCCATTCACTTTTGACCATCTCTTCTTCTGTTTGTCATACATGTTGTTTAAGAATACCATTCCTGTCACATTTAACTAACTTTTATGTTCCTCCTTGCATATTCAATGTCTTTTCCATATAGAAAGGGGCAAATACATGTTCTGAAAATAGCCTTTTTCAATTGTTTGGGCAAATATTCATTCTCCATACAGGCCACATACTACTCAATGTCTTTTTATCTAGTAGTTTTATGTGGGGGAAAAAAAAACCCTTTTCATCCATTTCCCCATCTTTATTTAAACATGTTACCAAGGCACACAAATTTATCTGCTTACTGTAGGGTTAAACCAATTATACCGTATTTTTCGGAGTATAAGACGCACTGGAGTATAAGACACACCTTAATTTTTGGGGAGGAAAATAAGAAAAAAGCTGATTGGCGGGTGGATCGTGCTCCTGGAATACCCCCAATCAGCTGTTCTCAGAGGTGAATTTTAGCAACAGGTTCGTTGGTTGTGAGCTCTGCGCCTTGCTTTTTTTTCTGCCTCTGAAACCTCCGTTTCAGAGGCTTTTTTTCTGAAGCTCCATTTCAGAGGGCTTTTTTTTCTGAAGCTCCATTTCAGAGGGCTTTTTTTCTGAAGCTCCATTTCAGAGGGCTTTTTTTCTGAAGCTCCGTTTCAGAGGGCTTTTTTTTCTGAAGCTCCATTTCAGAGGGCTTTTTTTCTGAAGCTCCGTTTCAGAGGCTTTTTTTCTGAAGCTCCATTTCAGAGGCTTTTTTTCTGAAGCTCCGTTTCAGAGGCTTTTTCCCCTGAAGCTCCATTTCAGAGGCTTTTTTCAGCCTCTGAAACCTCCATTTGAGAGGCTGAGCAGGGCTACATTCGGAGTATAAGACGCACCCAGATTTTCACCCTCTTTTTTGGGGGAAAAAGGTGCGTCTTATACTCCGAAAAATACAGTATATACAGTATATTCACTCCATTTTCGCTTTCAAACAAAAGTACTTTGTTGTTCAATACAATCCAACAAATAATAATTTTTAAGATTCATCCTCCACATTAAATCATGAAAACTTTCAAATGTTCAGATTATTCATGTTTTTAGCAACTATACAACATTATCTTTATACAAAAGTGCAAATTGTTAACATCTTCAACCAACATCTCTCAAATATCATCACAAACATTCCTTTTAGAAATGCATTAAATAAGCAAGGAGAAATCAAGCTTTCTCGTTTTACTCCCTGCTCAGTGATGAACCATTAACTATGTATTTTTCTTTCTTTCTTCTCTTGGTTCTATCATAGACTGCTATTTCATATCTAACATCCAGATTTTGTGTCTATAATTGCACAAATGAATTATGTTCCATGCCTAAATTTTCCCCTATTTATACACTTTCAGTAAATCAACAGACAGAAAATAAACTTACTATTTCATAGCCATATATTTCTTAATGACCATCTTAGGAGCAAAAAATCTGAAAATCATGTTTCCTGTGTAGCATAAAAATAAACTGCATTCTCCAATTTTGGCTCAATATCACCCCTTTTGCATTTCTGCCAAAAACTTTCCCAGGAATGCTTAACAAACAAATTTTCCTAAAGTTTTTATCTTTACTCTATAAGCAAAGGATATTCATATTTTAAAGTTTCTTCAGATAAACCATCTTCGCTTGCAGGCATGTCATTTTTCAACATCTGTACAGCATTTATGACTTCCTTTTCATCAATTTTTTGTTAAAGATTGATAGTGTTTATTTCAGTTCTGTTCTTTGAGGTATCATTATTATTTCTATAAAATATCTAAAATGTTTCTTACAACTTTGCTTCACCTCCGAATTATCCCAAACCATTTCATCTCTTTTCTTCTTAATACCATTCACTCTGCTGGATGCTACTTGTTTTCACCCGATTCTTCACCCAACTCTTCACCCAATTCCAAATTAATTTATTTCCTCTCATAATTTTAAATGGTTTTTTTTTAATTCTCTGAGTACATTTTTTTGCAGCTACCCTTTCCTATGCCACTTCTTTCTTTCATCTCAATACCTCAATGGGGATGTTTATAGGATGGGTGTAAGTCATAGCAGCAGTCTCAACTAACTTGGCTGTCAGAGTCTGTAGCTATCCAGCCAGCACACAAGTAAATAATTCAGCAGGATTCATTTATAGAAGAAACTTCTTTATATACAATAATATAAAACATGATGTATGTGTACAATACCCATGCAGCTCTTGCAACGTGGAAGAAGTACAAGGACAAGAAGTAGAAGTAGAAGCAAGGACCAGAACTAGAAGCAAGCTTATATACACAGAACAGTTAAGCTAAGCCATGCCCAGGCTCCGAGCTGTCTGACATGGCTCTCAGTCACCAAACAGTTCCCATTGGCTGACTTGTTGTTATGGCTATTCCAGTTTATAAATTCTTATATACTTACACTCCTCCCTTTATGACTGGAATAGACATAAAACCGAATAACTTAATATTCTTCCCAGGGCGCACTCCACCCAATGGCTTGGTCATTATATTTGCCAGATTGTCTTCTGAAAAACAGTGAAGCAAGCTAATTAATTTACATTTGATGGCTTCTCTTACATTACAATATTTAATATCCACATGCTTGCTTCTATTTTTTACTCTGCCACCTGTTGCCATTTTAATGCAAGCAGCATTATCCTCAAACACTGTTACAGCATCATTTACCTTTACGTTTAAATCCTGTAACAGCTGTACGTTACCTCTGAACAAAGTTCAGATAGAGCAATACATTCTGCCTCTGCAGTAGAAATGGCTACAGTTGTTTGTTTTCTGGACTTCCAACCAATTAATACCACAATCTCAGAACTGGACTTTCTAATTGTTGGAAGAAATTTCCCTGGTTCGTTCCCAGCTGGGAAGCAGTCACTGATGCTGAGAAGAAATAGACATGGAAGCAACAGCCAGAAAAGGGATCCTTTAATTCAGGAAGGCAAGAAGAGTAGTGACACAGCTCAAGCATTCCTGGGTTGCAAGCAAGGTGGCCTGATAAGTGTATAGATTTTTATACCCATCTTCCCTTTGAAGTTGTTGTGATTTGATGAGATTTTGTATGTGCCTTTAGTTAAGGTGATTGCTCTGAATTCCGTCTTCCTGCCTTAATGGTTTAATCCTGTTCCCAGGCTTTGTCTTTCCTATCCTGGGGGTTAATTCTGCCAAAAAGACTAAAAGGGGAGTTCCAGGTGAGTTATTTTTAGCCTGATTCCCCTTATCTTAATGGCTCTACTTAAGTATTTCTATTGTCAGCTCTGTTAGCAGGGCTGCTTTGTGTTTTTCTTTCAGCTGGTGCTTCTTGGTTTTCTTAAAGGGGGAAGGGCTGGCTTGAGTCTCTTGGCACTGTTTTCTGAGGCTTCTGGTGCTATGAGGTCCCTGGCACTGTCCCCCTTAGGTACACTTCCCACATGGTTTTTACATCATTGGCATAATCACTGTCAACATAACATCTCACCTTTAATTCTTCAGAGACCTGTATTTGAAGACCCAAATTCACAGTTCCCTTCAAATACCTGAGAATCCTTTTTACACCCATCTAATGCAATTGCGTTGGTGCAGCAGTAAAGCGACTTAAGATGCTTACTGCACAAGCTACAGTATGTCTGGTCTGGACCACTGTGACAGATATGCAAGCTCCCTATTTCTGACTGATATATCTCTTGATCACAGGCTTCACTTTTGTCCTCACTCAAATTGTTATGAAAATCTGTGCTCATAGGTGTTGAAGCAGAATTACAATTCTTCATGTTATATCTCTCCAACAGTTGTTCAATTTTAGGTAATGCCAATACTTCCTTATAGTTTCTTGGCTCATACCACACATTACACACCTTTACTTCACTAGCAGAATACCTGTCAGATGGAATCCCCTTGTTCAATCGCTCTGACCTGTGTGGCATTGACTGCTCTTGTGCTTCAACCCTCTCTTGCTTCATATCTGAGTCATCATCTTCTCCTGACTCCTTTTCTTGTTCTTTTTTAGCTTCTCCTCCCTGAATGCTGACATCGTCACTAAATGAGTTACTGTCACTGTGGGTCACCATCACTAAGTGGATCATTCCAAAAATTGGCATCAATTCTGTTCCAATTTTGCTCTGCAAAGCTAGCACACCTGGAAATCACTATTCTCTTGCTCCCATCGCTAAAGCGATAGCTCTTTGAGCCAGGCTCAGAGCCCGTAAACCTGAGCTTTCTAGCCTTTGATTGACCTTTTCTCCTGATTGCTTTTGGAATATGCACCCATGCATTGCTTCCAAACACCCATAAATGTGCCAGAGATGGCTTTCTCTCATATAACACTGCATATGGAGTATCATTAATTGAGGAACTCCACAGCAGGCGTGGCTTCTAACTTACCTCGCTGCCTGTTTACTTCCTTCCGTGTCACGTGGCTGCGCTGTGTGGCCGCGCACGTGCTTTGCGCGTGCGCGTGCATGCGCAGTGCTGAAAAATAAAAAAAATCCCCCAAAAAGCCAAAAACAAGATAGCGACGCATGCGCAGTGCCAGAAACTCAGCTTCTGCGCATGCGCAGAAGAATTTTTTTTTTTTAAAAAAAATCAAAATAGTCCACGGACCGGCACTGACTGAACAAGATCCATGACATCATCGTGACATCACCAGATGCGCAGTGCCGGGGACTCGGCTTCTGCGCATGCGCAGAAGAAAAAAAATCAGCAAAAAATTCCCCAAAAAATTTTCAAAAAAAAAAATTCCCCAAAAAATGATGGACCGGCACTGACAGAACAATTCCATGGACCAGCACCGACAGAACCGGCTCCACGACATCACCAGCGGTTTGCTACTGGTTCTATAAAACCAGTCCGAACCGGGAGGAACCCACCTCTGCTCCACAGCCTATTGATTAAATAATTAGCAGTCAACATGGCTTCACCCCAATATGACCTGCCCTGACAAGAATCCTCCAGCAGTGAGTCCTTCATTGTTTGTAAGACACCATTCCTCTCATCAACACCATTCTCAGCTGCTGTGTATGGATTTGTGCATCTGTGTTTTATTCCTAACTGTCCCAACCACTGTTGAAAACTTGCTGACATGAATTCTGAACCTCTGTCAGTTTGCAGCTGACATACCTGTTGTTTATACCTCCTTTCTACGAAGCTTACCCATTACTTAAATTTCTGTAGCATCTCTATTTTACTCTTTAGTAAATAGCAGAAACCAAATCTGCTGTAGTCATCTACAATGACCAGCACATACTTTGCTCCTCCCAAACTGGCTTGCATTGGCCCCACCAAATCTGCATGTACCAGCTCTAGAGCGTTTGTTGTCTGCCTTGTGCTACTCTTGCTTACTGCCTTGGACTTTGATGATTTACATACTGCACAGTCCAAGTATGCCTTACACCCTTTCAGGTTTAATCCTTCTCCAAACTGTTGCATCTTTTGCAAAACTCTGAAACTGGCATGCCCAAGCTTTCTATGCAAGAGATGAACGCATGAATCATGTTGTGTCACATTTCTAAATGTTTGGGCACATTGAACCTTTTGTCCCTGGAACACATAAAGATTATCCTGTTTTATGCCATGTGCACATACACTCCCATTTGTTTTTATGAGACATCTCCCATTTACAAATGTGATCTCAAAACCTTGTTTATCTAGACTGGAGACACTCAGTAAATTATGCTCCATTTCAGGCACACATAATATGTTACTAAACTCCAGACAAGGAATCAGCACACTGCCTTTTCCTATGACTTTAGCCTTCTGGCCATTCGCCAAGGCTACTGCATCTCCACCAGCTGTATCCATTCTGAAAAACAATTTAGAATTATTAACAATTATTATTATTTTATTATTATTATTATTATTTATTAAATTTGTATGCCGCCCAACTCCCAAGGGACTCTGGGCGGCTCACAACAATATAAAAAACCGTTAAAAAAACCATAATAAAAACAATTAAAAACAGTTAAAAACTCATGCATACCGTTTCATGGCCGGACCTCACCAATTACAGAGGCGAGATCAACGGCCCCAAGCCTGCCGGAAGAGCCAGGTCTTCACCGCTTTCCGGAAGGCCAGCAGTGTGGGGGTGGTCCGGATCTCAGGGGGTAGCTGGTTCCAGAGGGCCGGAGCAACAACAGAGAAGGCCCTCCCCCGTGGGCCCGCCAGCTGGCACTGTTTAGCTGATGGGACCTGGAGGAGACCAACTCTGTGCGATCTTACCG
>QLTV01002110.1:355670-381625 GCA_003457575.1 Thermophis baileyi | reverse complement strand
TTTTAAAGGTATTGTATGTAATGTGTATATGTAGTGTATGTAATGTAAACCGCTCCAAACTCGACTGCAGAAAATACGACTTCAGCAACAGAGTGATCAATGCCTGGAATTCACTACCTGACTCTGTGGTTTCTTCCCCAAACCCAAAAAACTTTAACCTTAGACTGTTTACTGTCGACCTCACCCCATTCCTAAGAGGTCTGTAAGGGGCGTGCATAAGCGCACCAGCGTGCCTACCGTCCCTGTCCTACTGTCCTATTGTCTTCATCTATCTGTATTCACTTTGATTATGTTTATGTTTATACCTATACCTGCTATCTTGTACATGTTTGACAAATAAATAAATAAATAAAAATAAATAAATAAATATTAATTCTACAAGGCTATGATGTTTCTATCAGACTCCTATGGGCGCCTTAACACAGTGGCACAAGAGATGCAGCTACTGAATCAGATGAGAACCAAGAAAGCTTGAGTCTAGCTCACCCTGTTGTCATTTTTAACATGCTAGATGGGGAAATGTTAACACAGCAGAATGGAATTTTGCAAATATGCGAGGTTTAATTGTACTAAATCTACTAATTTAATTTTAATAGAGGTTCTATTAAAATTAAATCAAACATAATGTAGGTTTTTGGTTTTTTTCCCCTGGCTTCACCTGCTTCTTGGTCCTAGCTCTGCCAACTCTTAGCAGGTACAAGTGCCAGGATGCACTTCTACCTTTGTGCAGGTATTAGAAAACCAGAACACACATCAGATTAAAATGCTAACTAAGCTTCATCCTTCTAGCATCACTCAATTTATTTCCATCACTTGAAGACTGTTGTATGTTTGGCATGAATTGTGGGAATACCTGGAACCTCATGAGACAAAACAGGGAATGTCATATAATGCTTGTTTAAAACTAAGAGCATCCACATACCAGTAAAATGTAACTCATATAAATATATTTAGTGCATGGCTAGTGACCAGCTTAATGATACATCATGCCAGAATAATCCATTCATTTGCAAACATAACTAATGAAAAAAAAAATCATGCCAGAATGAACCGGAAGACATTCCATTCCAGACCAGAATTATAATATAATATCAAAGTTGGGCATAAAACATGTGGGAGGCCATGAGACATACAATCTAGCAATTAATGAGCAATTTGCTCATTCTGATGAATAATGACATTGTGGAATGTTCTTAAAAGCAGAAGAACATGTGTCTCAGCATCTGCCTTTCAAGAAGAGATTAAAATGGAAATAATGCCCAGATTTGAACTAATTGAAAATTGCTGTACAGAGACTAATATATTATGCTATTTAGTATTATATGAAGAGAGGAGATGACAGTTAACTCAGCTTTCTCTCCAGTGATGTGCTCCAGATCTAAATATCTTCCCATCTACATTCTCCTCCATGAGTGGAAATTGTGACTGGTTATCCATTCCTATTACACCTGTACCAAGATGTAAATGTCTAAATCATGATATTAACTCTGCCAGTTTATTTTTAGTAGGAACGTTTAGACAGGGTATAAGTCTCTTCCTATAATATGTATAACCTGCAACTGTACCTATTGTTAAATAAACAAAAGTAATTATTATAAGTTGTGTCTTGCTGGTGTGAATGAGGGAGGGTGAGGGTGAACTAAAGCTGACATAAGGGCAAATGAGCAAAATATAGGCATAAACTGAATGTTAGGATTGAAGGAGAAAATGATTATAATAAACTAAATTGGATTGAGGGAATGCATGCTTCATTTCCTAGAGATTTATTGCAGTTCTGTTCAGATCTTAGTGGTGGCTTGGCTCTGGCCCTGTGCAGTGTAATGATTCAAGGACTTAGTGGTTCCAAGGACAGTAGTGGCATATGGATTTGAGTGGCCTGGCCTAGCTGCTGTTTTCCTGGCATGAGCCAGCATATAGAATAAATAAAAGTAGAAAAAGCAGATCAATTCTTGCCTTGAAGGGAAGCAGCACTGTCACAAGGCATGATGAGCTGACTTGTCTGCTAGCCAGGGCTGGTTTGATGAGATGTCACTACGGCAGTACCATTGATCCAGTCTGGAATATGTGCAGTGCTCAGATTATGATGATAATTGGGACCAAAATTTCCATTGCCAACTGATGAGGTCATACAGCGCAATGTCACATGACCACATCACTTAGCAATAGCAATCATAGCAGTCCCAGTTGGCCTCATAACCCAGTGAATGTGCAGATCATTAAGAGAAGACTTCATGTGACTGCAATTCTAGACAATAATGCCAGTAGGCAAGAGCTTTGGCTGGATGGGTGGACACTACTGAGTGCAGGCAGGCTGGTGGGGACCACTTCAGAGTGGACTGGTGTGTGTGTGTGTGTGTGTGTGTGTGTGTGTGTGTGTGTGTGTGTGTGTGTGTGTGTAAGATCCCTCATACTCCATAGCAGGGTTCCTCAGGAGTGGATTGGTGTGTGTGGGTGTGTGTGTATAAGATCCCTCATATTCCATAGCAGGGTTCCTCAGGAGAAAAAGTGGTAAGAGAGACTTATGGTAGTGACTTGTGACGTTCCTTGTCAGCTTCCCCATTGTCTTTGAACAGGACAGGAAAAAGTCTATGCATGAAGTGAACTGAGTGGTTGCAGAGAATGGATCGACTAGAGAGAGAAGTTAAGAGTGAAGAGAAGATGTCAGTCCCTGTTTGGAAAGGAAAAAGAAAGGTCCAGGGATGATCTTCTTGGAAGAAGAGAAATAGACTCTGATGTGGTAACATTATGTCTCTTACCTAAGTAAGAGCCCAGTGACTGAATAGAGCTTCTTCCTTAATGCAATGTCTGTTCAGCATCTTGAACGTGATAAAAGAAAAAGTGTTAATAACTTTGAATGTCAGCTGATGTGCTTCTAGAGTAACTAATTGTTGGTCAATCTTTCTTAAGATTTGTAAATGGTACAAAAGACTTAAATGCTCCCTCTTCCTCCAGGAGTGATATAATCAGTAAAAGAAAATAAAGAAGTCAACATGTGACAAAGAGACAGAAAGAACTGACTATGGATGTTGCAACCATTTTTATTGGCAGCTTCCCTTTCTGAAAAATTGGATTTCAGAGCAATACACTCTTACATCTCTTATATCTCTTCTTTTTGTAGAATAAAAACTCAGAAATGTTAGAGTACAATAGAAAAGCTAAAGTTCCAAAATGTCAGTTGCAAACCTTTTAAATTATAATTTGGAACCTCCATTAAACTTTACTTAACTATCTTACATATGTATGTGAATGTCAAAAAGCTGGAAGGCATAAGAAATAAGCTAGTAGCAAGTGGGGGAAACTTGAGAAAATGCCCAAATGAGATGAGTGAATGTTTTGGTTCACTCGTCTCATTTGGTATATATGAATGATAATCATCCAAGCTCTTCATTTTAAAGATTACATAAAATGTTTACCCATTTTGTTCCCCTTCGTCATGTGATACAATTTAATCTTCCAAACTCCAGTAGTTTCCAACAGTCTACAGTCATTCTTCTTGAATCTACTCAGTCTAATTTCACAACTCTTGTACCTTAACTTGAGGTAATATAAGGTTGTTTATCTAGTAACTCAACAGCATTTTACAAATTTGCAATCCACATAGTTCAGAGTTTGCACAATTCATTTGCTTATCTGTGTTTCTCTCTGCCACTATGTTTGTTATTATCAATTTTTATTAGTAGTACTTCAATTGTAATTCCTTACTTAAGTATTCTTTCTAATTGCTTACTACATATTTGCTTGCTTTTATTTTTCAAAATACTATTAAACACAACAGAAAATAAACTCCCTTGGAGGCCATATTATGCTTTAAAAAATGGGAGAAAGCTTTAATTCTGTTTTAATACTTCTTTTAATTCCTTCTGCTTCTTCTCTGCTGGATCAGACTAAAGTCTAGTCACCAAAAGTATCTGCCTCTCTAGTTATATCTCTTCTAGGCTGTCTGGTTTGAAATCTCCAAGGTGATTATTTTGTTCCATTTAAGGAACAAGGCCATCTATTGTATTCTGGAGCTTTCCACATAGAAAACTGTCTTTCATCATTGTGCTGTGGCCACCTACAAAAGGACAGTGGGAAGTAAATGGATCACAGGCTCCAAGAATAATCAGTCTTAAGTACAAGAACATTCTCTAATCTTTATTGTTAAGGATTCTGGATCTCACTGAACATTTTGCAGCGTATTAATACTGTTTATCTGCAATGCAAATCTGGAAAGAATTTATTTTTAATTCATTATTTTGTTCCTTTTCCCCCCCATTTAGTGAAGCCTCTTGTTTTCCCTAATACCATTTCAGAAGTTTCAGATTTATCATTTCTCAACCTTAACAGTTTTAAGATGTATGGACTTCAACTCCCATAATTCCTCAGCCAGCAAGCTGGCTGAAGGCCACACACCTTAAAGATGCCAAGATTGAGAAACAATGATTTACACTGATTGGATGTTGCATGCTCTGGTTAAATGAAGGTAGAGCTTGCTCTATTATCTTTAGTGAACTCATATTTACCATTAAGATACAGGATTTTTTTAAAAAAATATTTAGTTGCGTTACTTCCTTCTCCATTTTTTTCTTTTTAAATGATCCCATTTATTTAAAAAGCTAAGCTTTTAAAAACATTTACACTTGGATTTTCTTATTTGGGGGAAAAAAGCCCTCTGATTGACAGTATTAGTGTATATGAAACTTCTTTTAAAATATCAAACTTGACTAATTCTTATTAAAATTTTAAATGATTGGCAGCCACATTTGAAATGAATGTAGTGTGGTAGGGATGGAAAAAACCCTCAAAGCATTCATATCTTTAGCATTTGCTTTTCATCTAACACCAGGGTTGGGGGAAGATCCTTTATGTAAAAAGAAACATCTCCTGATTCATGTTAAGTCCTGCTAGTACCTCAAATAACAGGGATATTTTATTTAGGAAGACTGAATAATGTTTTTCCCGAATATACTGGAAAAGACAGTATTTGCTCTACATAAAATAGAACGGGTGCAATGCAGGTAAAATAACATGCTTTGATTTTTAAAATTGTTAAGAGTACAGTCCAGATAACAGTAGCATCCCTTTGATATCAATGGGGGGGCTGAGGATCTGTGAAGTTTTTCTTCTGTGAAAAGTGCTTTTCATTTATTTTTTTTAATGCCGAGCATGTCGATCATCCCATAAGCAGCTCTTTTGCTGCAGTGCTTGGAAATGATGAGACGGTAATTACAGAATGAATTTAGAACCCTGTATTTGAATTTAGAAGATTTGATTTGAAAGCTATTAAAATTATACTCTCAAGAACATGAATCACAATTTTAAACAACATTTTAATAGAGGGAGAGAGCTTTTCAAAACGCGCAGCAATTTATTCGCTATATCCTTACTGTTAACTTTTTCTTAAAGCCCGAAAAGTGTGTTTCATCTATTTTTCTAGGGATATAGTTTTTAAGAAATAAAGAAACAAAAGCAATGTACAGTGGCCCCCAGGTAAACTGAGCAATATTTTGTAACAGACAAAAGTCAATAATCAGTTGCCATGAGCACAATAGCCAGAACATGTCCTTCTATGTCAGCCTGTTAAGGTGAGCATAATGAACCTGAGCAAAGTTATTAGTTGAGGAACAAAAATGAGGAAAATATTTATGCATTACAAAATGTTGCAATATCCTCATTGCACATGGGATCTCTCTGAGTGTAAGCTCTTTTGTTAATGATCGAAAAAGGCAAATCCAAGGTACATCTTGCATTCTTATCCATCCTCATGCGAAAGGGCAAATGTTCTCTGCTATGATTGATTGATTATGGGCCATCAAGACAGTGTTGGCTGTTAGATAGATTTTCTCAAGGACCATCTGTCCCCAATCTGGTGTTTCAAATCCTCCAGTGGTATATCCATTGCTGTTATAATTGAATCCATCCCTTGCTGCTGCTAGTGTACTTTATTATAGAAGAATTAAAAATTATGATAGTTATCTAGGTTGTAAGATGCTGAGAACTTGGCCATAGGACAACAAATAAATACCAGGTAGACATAGAGATGCTACACAGAGATGGAGAACTTCTCCAGACTCCAACACTGAAGGTTTTTAAGAAGAGATTGGACAACCATTTTTCTGAAATGGTATAGGGTTTCCTGCTTAAGCAGGCGGTTGGACTAGAAGACCTCCAAGATCCCTTCCAACTATGTTATTCAGTTAGATGCACACGCACACACACATACACACACACACACACACACGTAATCTGTCCAGTTAAGAGTTGGAAGAGACTATTTAGACTGGGATAGACTTTCCCAAGGAGCCCCATGAGAAATTGGGACTGTGCTTGAGGGCCACTGCTGCTCCCCAACTGCCACTCCTGCCGCTGCCCCCCTTGCCACCACTGCAGGCTGGACAAAAACAGCCAAAGAATTCAATGTGGCCCATGGACGTAAAATGCCCATGTTGATTTAGACTAAAATCTAACCACCTTCTCAGTACAATGCAATGAAGATGATTGTCTAGTATGGCTGTGTTACTATTATCTTTCTCATCTTTTCTATTGCCTTCTCTTATTGGTATCATTATTATGATTATATTACTTTGTTGTTTGTATGTAGACTGAGAGCTTATGTACCAGACACAACTTCCTTGGGTGTCCAGTCCAACAGAAAAGTGTTCTGTTCTATTCTATTCTATTCTATTCTATTCTAGTCTAGTCTAGTCTAGTCTAGTCTAGTCTAGTCTAGTCTAGTCTAGTCTAGTCTAGTCTAGTCTAATTGTACTAGTACATCCATTGATGGAAAGTCCATTGGATAGTTGGTCAGAAGTGCTCTTACAGTGGGAAATCTTTTGCATTGTTTAATCAGAATCAACCTTTCTATAACTTAAATCCATTATTCCATGTCCTACAGAAAAGAGGACACACATTGAACTACTTTCGTATGACATCCTCTCAAGTATTTGAGAAGTGCTGTGATATTACCTCTCAGTTTTCTCTTCTCCCCCTATTAACATAATTGTATTAAAAGTTTTTAAAAGGAGAGTAAAAACTAATACAAACTAATATAAAGAAAAGAAAAAAGAAAAAAAATCAGCAAGAAGTGCAAGAAAAGCAAAAAAAAATAGAAACAAAAGAGAAAGATATAAAGAAGTGGCTTTTTTCTATAATTTATCTTGCTTATCATTAAAACCATAAATCATAAGTTCATGGGTTTTTTTTTCTATTTTACGTAAAGTCCATAAGAGGTTTTCAGTTACGAATAATTCGTGTCCTAGGATAATGTTGCAGGATCCAATCTGGGTCGGTCACCGGGAACAGAGGTTTTGTCTTCTGAGCTTTTGGACTCATGCTGGAGCCCATCTTCAGGGAACTTCTCTCTAGTTTTCAGTTAGCAATAAATGTCTGTTTTTTTCTCTAATCAGATAAGTCAACTTGGCCATCTCAGTGAGTTCCATCATCTTCATCAACCACTTCTCCATTTAGATATTGCTGAATCTTTTCAACTTTTTGCATATATTAATCTTGCTGCAGTTATCTTATGCAAAAGATAACCGCCCAGAGTCCTTCGGGAGTTGGGCGGCATACAAATTTTATTAAATAAATAAATAAAAGCAAAATTCATGACTTTTTCCAGCTATTTGTCCATCAGTCCCAAAAGAAAAACCTCCGATTTCAATTGTGTATAAACCTTTGAATCAGTGTATATATTTGAATCCAAAATTTTGTAGCCTTTTTACACATCCATCATGATAAAACATCCCTTTTTTGTTTTTCACATTTACAACTTATATTTGAAGTGCATTTCTACACTCTAGACAATTTCTCTGGTGAAATATACCAACAATATATCATTTTATTTAAAAAAATTCTTTAAAATACATACAGTATATACATTATAACATAGTGCAAATTTCAGTCCTTTCAAACACATTCTTTCCCCATTGTTCCATCTGTATATTATAATCAAAATTTTAGCCCATTTTGCCATACATTCTTTCACTTGCTTATACATTTTAGCAATTACATGGTCATCATTTGTACATGCTGTAATTCCATTTTAAACTGAGTCTTACAATGTTCCCTAAACTATTTTGTTTACTTTAAATCTTTCTAATAACTATAAATGAGAAAACCATTGGGAACTGCCAGTTTGTCATCAGTTCTTCCGCTTTTATTTTGTAGTCCTCTTGACAGAATTCTAGTATCTCACAATAAGTTAGCCATTTGTATTTGTCTTTTATTTCTTGTCTATGAAATGCTTTGTGTGCTGAGAACCACAAAGTTGTTTTTTTTTTTTTGGCTCAGTCTTCTTTTCTCAAGGCTAAATATAACCCATTCCTTCAGTTGCTTATCACACAACTCAATTTTCTGTTCCCCTAAATGTTCTTCTTGCCTATTCTAAAATTGTTCCAATGTATCTGACTCCTTATAATATAGTGCCCAGAACTGGACACAATACTTAAGGAGGGGGTCTGTCAAATGCAGAATGAATTGAATCTACTGAGAATGGCCAAGAGCTGAATTCCTCTTCTTCCTCCTTCTCTTCCTCCTCCTCCTCCTCCTCCTCTTCATCACCCATTCCCTCCCCTCACCCTGCCCCTCCGCCTCTTCCTCCTTTCAAAGTGCAAACAGCACACATGCACATATGTCTAGAAAATTAGATAGTTTGGCTTGGAAAGATGTTAAATTGTTATTGAAATATGAACGTTGAATGATATGCCAAGCTTATAGTTCTTCCATCCAAACCTGGTGAATTAACCTTATCAAGAACCTGAATGCTTATGATTTAGAATAGCTGTCTTTACACATGACTGTTAGCCAATTACTTGTAAACAAAAGCAGGTTTAATCTATGATATTTCTAGAGATATATACATTTGTTTGTTGGCTTTTTGGTGCCTTTGAGTCAATCCTGACTCCTATTTCTTGGCAGCAGTTTCAGAAGGAGTTTCCTATTGCTTGCTTCCTAGGGATGAGAGAAAGTGACTGGCCCAAGGCCACCCAGCGGTGGCCTTGAGCTTAAGGCAGAACTGAAAGTCATGGTCTCCTGGTTTATGGCCTGTTGCCTTAACCAGTACACCAAACTGACTCTCTGACATGGGGCTTAGGGATGTGCAAATTAATTTAAATCTTACTTGTTTTATAATTGCCTTGCAAGACTGATTTCCACCCTTTCAGTTTAATGTTCAGGTTTTTAATTTAAGGAAATCCAGCTATAAAATGAATTGACCCATTTAGGGACGAGTGTACTTCAGAAAACTTACAAGATGTCCCTTGCACCAGATGGCCCTGGTGTAGTGATTCCAGGAAGTGAAAGGAAAAGCTGCCTCTATGGGCTGCACAGCTCTCCCACCCACATGCCCTCCATAAAACAGACAAAAGGTTAGGTAATTGTATGTCAACTTTCAAAACAACATATCTAAAATCATTGTGTCACATCATCTAGAAAAACATAAAAACTCTTTCTCTCTCTCATATATATATATATATATATCTCACAGTTTATAGTGAAGGAAAAGACTACGGCTTTAGGATACCTTCTCATAGCAACAAAACTATGCAATAAATTTGTATTTTTGTAAATTGCTCAGGGAATGCATTCAACAATGTATGAATTATGAGCATGGGGAGAAAACAGGAGCTCTTGATGCAGTTTGCAAATCTATTCTTGGATTTCTGCCTCCTTAATCAAATTACGTCCTCCCTTTAGTTTTCTAAAAACAATTGCTAACAATATAATTCTATGCTTGTTTGTTCAGAAGACTTATAGTGTCCTACATAGGAGAAAACATTTTGGTAAGTGGTGCAAAGGTCCAGGGTTATCACCTTTTTGTCACCAACTGTTTGTTAAAGCATAATAAATAGGTCAGTGCCATTGTTTGCTTTTGTGAATTGGATGCACTATTTTCTGTTTACTGAATTTTGTAAGTAGAATTTTGTAAATGTTGATTCAATAATTAGTGCTGTTTGAATGTGGTAACATTGATTTTAAAAGATAAATTTTAGAAGCATGGAGCTCTTTAATACTTATTTGCTATAATTAATTGCTCCTTCCTTGTAATTGTATTTTAAATATTTTTGCTAGCATTTGCTCTTTTTTTACGTTAGATCTAAATTATTTTAGCTTCAAATAATATAAGTTATTGATCAAGAATAGTTCTTGGTAATTGTATTATTCCAGTATTCATGTTAGGCTGTGAATTACAATGGATCCTATTTGGTCATTGTGTTAATGTACATTCTGAGTTATCAATGAAAGAAATATGTAAATGTATATGTATAAAACACACACACACACACACACACACACACACACACACACACACACACATATATATATATATATATATATGAAGAGACAAACATCGTGATCTCCGGAACTTAAAATATATTATCCACTTAGCTTTCGTTAGCCTCTGCTAACATCGTCAGAGTGTAAAAACTACCATTAAAGAGATATTCGCCTTTATACATCATTGATCAATTTGGCAATTGTGCGCGTGATAGGCCCATCCACCCACCTCCCACCTATAATTAGCCCTGTCGTTTTTACTTCAGACCTGTTAATTGATGGAGGCCTAGCTCCTGTTGCTTCCTCCCCTATCGCGCACCGCTTGGGCTACCCATCCCCAGGGAATGGTGCTGAGCTGTCAGATATTGCTTTAACGGCATTCTCTCCAGCCCCTTCCCACACACCACCACTCCTTCGCCTCACAGGCACATTTGATATATCAACAAAATTCGTTTGTTGTTTTGCCTGTGATCTTGTAACCGGCACGGCTCATTCCTCATTATCCATGTCTATTATGACTTGAAGCTGCTCTACCAGGCTCCTCGGCATTCGGTCCGGGCTGGCTATACCTCCACAGGACAAATCTACATGCCCAAAGGGGGGGTGCCATCGATCTCTACTCCTCGATAAGAATTGGTCTCTGCTCATCCTGCCGGGTCTTTCCCGGTGCATCAATGCTTGGTAAGCTGGTAGCAGGTTGATGTGCCTATTGATGGAGTTATTGTTGAAAAACCAGGCTTCTTTCAATAGGCGTCCCCCTTTAGTTGCATCACGGGCAGCAACTTCAGCCTCTTGAAAATTAAACATGTGATTGTGCTCCTTCATATGTGTCCAGATCTGAGAGCGCTGTTCTTTTTACACTCTGACGATGTTAGCAGAGGCTAACGAAAGCTAAGTAGATAATATATTTTAAGTTCCGGAGATCGCGATGTCTGTCTCTTCTTTTATAGCTACACCTGGAACTCGTATTTTTAGGATAGTTCGATATATATATATACAGTATGTCACAGAAGTGAGTACACCCCCTCACATTTTGTAAATATTTAAGTCTATCTTTTCATGTGACAACACTGAAGAAATGACACTTGGCTACAATGTAAAGTAGTGAGCATACAGCTTGTATAAGAGTGTAAATGTGGTGTCCCCTCAAAATATTTAAAGTAACAAATTGTGGGTTGAGGAGCCATATAGTTTAAATAAATTAAAACGTATATATATATATATATGTATATATGTATATGTATATATATATATGTATATATGTATATATGTATATATATATATTCAAAGTGAAAAATTAACATACAAGGTAACATAAAAGGAAAAAGAGAAAGGGAATAATAAAACAAAAGTTTTGTTGTATTACAAAAAATACAACAAAATATAAACAAATTTATAACCAAGATGATCTCCAGCTTTATTTTAGTCCAGAGGTAGTAACAATTCCACAACCTCCCTCTAAATTTAAGCAAATAATTCCAATATCTTAAAATGCTAATAAACCTGGATAAATTTCTTGATCTTAAACATTGATCTAACATTTATGCTATTGCATTGACACAAGGATTCCAGCCAAGCCAAGCTAACATAAGAATGGGATTCTGTGAATTGTATTCCTAACAGATCTGCCACAAGGTTAGGGAACCATGCATAAATGTTGCTATTCTCATTTTAAGTATGCAATTAGGACCAACAACTGGCAGCCTCCAAATCTTGACTTCTGCAGATGCTATTACCTTCTCACTGCACTTCTTGAAACAGACTGCAACAGGAGATAATTCAGGCATATGCTCTGATGCTAGGTAACTGTGCCTAGAAGCAAAAACGTGAATCTCTTCTGCTCATTTTTCTCTTTGACACGCAAACATACAGCTTTCAGGCATACGTTGACCACAGAGCAATAAAACAAGCGGACATAGGATAGTCTTATTTGCAGCCTGTCCTTGGGCATACAATAGTCTGCTGCCATAAATCCCAAATTGTTATATGAGAACTGTAACACTTTCCTTTTGTTACTACCGTGTAAAATGTTATTGCACATTAATGAAGCATTGCAGAGAGGTGAGGGTTGAGGAGTTAAAAAAGATTAAATCAAAGATTTTTTAAAAACATATTAGTGAAACAAAATTCTTCCAGAAGAACAGAGAAGGACCGCTATTTATTCCCCTGGATGCCCTTTGCTTACATTTCAATTTTAATCAAGACAGTCAACCATACCTTGAAATAAGACTATTCCCTCATGCTAAGTTTAATGATCCTTTTAATACCAGTATAGTTCTAGGGTTTTTTTTTTCCCCTTCTAGGTATCTGCTGTGTCTCTTCAGCCTGAGAGCATTAAATATGAGATTTTTTTAAAAAAGACTTTTTGGCATGGTTCAGGAATTAGTCAAAAAGTGAAATGGGACTGAATAATCATCCAACATGAAATACAAAACTAAAAGAGATTAAGAAAGTAAATAATTATATAAATGAAAATTGTTTAGCAAATAGCATTCAATGTAAGCAGTTTATCCTATACGTTTATCCTATACATTTTGTGTCCCTTTGAATCAGTCTTGACTCCTGCTGACTGCCTGGACAAGTTCTTGAAGTTTTCTTGGCAAGGTATTTCAAAAGTGGCTTGCCATTGCCTCCTTCCTAGGGCTGAGAAGGAGTGGCTGGCCCAAGGTCATCCAGCTGGCTCCTTGTCTAAGGCAGAACTGGAACTCATGGTCACTTGATTTCTAGCCTGATGCCTTAACCATTATACCAAACTATCTCTCAGAGATTCAGTATATGTAGGCATATGTCCCAAAGGTGCTTTTTCAAGAGGCAACTGGACTTTCTGGTTTTTCTTTGAAGACATTTTGCTTCTCATCCAAGAAGCTTCTTCAGCTCTGGATGAGAAGCAAAACATCTTCAAAGGAAAACCAAAAATTCCAGTTGCCTCTTGAAAAAGAACCATGATCTGGATGACTGAAAATTTGTGGTGGAATAATGCACATGTGCAGAGGGCTTTGCTTTATTTTTAAAAGGATCCCTCCCCCCAAATCATGCACCCTATGCTAGACAAGCCTTTCTCAACTTTGTACCCTTCATATGTGTTGGGACAGAAAGTTCCCAAGCAGCCTAATTTGCTGGAAATTTGGCCATTGCAAAGATGATATTAGGTAATTAGAGTCATAGAGAGTGCCAGATTGGGGAAGGCTATTCTCTAAATACTTCTTTGGGATTATCTAAGTAATATTACCAAGAACCTGTCATCAACTGTAAGGAAGGGTGGCTAGACAAATTGACAGATAGAAAGAGTACTTCTTAAAGCCCAGGGAACACAAACTCTTACAAAACCTTGTGAACTATCATCACAACACAGGTGAGTTGTTTGACAAGCACATAATCTTAATTTATAGGAAAAATTCTTGTGAGAAACTTTTTTTATACATTGCAAGCTAATGCCAGAATATAAAAATAAACATTATTTGGTAGGTTGAAAAAAAGTGATAATATATAAATCTATCGTCTGTCTGTCTGTCTGTCTGTCTGTCTGTCTGTCTGTCTGTCTATCTACAGTATCTATCTATCTATCTATCTATCTATCTATCTATCTATCTATCTATCTATCTATCTATCATCTCTCACTGTTAAGTTTCAGATTTGGATACCTCATTCAATAAGAATAGACATGCATGATTACCTTAAAACACAAAATAGACGATTCCTCCAAATTCTTCCCATTCAGAAAAATGTTTCAAAACCATATTTCTAGAAATAGAAATTATATTTCTATAATTCAGCAAAAAGTAATGTGATTAATAGCTCTATGTAGATTATGAGTACCAATAAATTTCTCTTGAGTAAAATAAAGTTCAGTGGAGTATATAATGTAAAATGCAGAGCACTTTCTACTACACTACATCTTGTTTGATTTATGTTTTCTTGTTGCCAATTTGATTTCTAATTAAAATGAAAACACATAATATTAATATTGCTATGTTAGAATGTCATCAGAACATCCAATTTGTTTACATTTATATAGCCACTTTGTATGTATCACATTTCATTTTCAGATAATACATTAATATAGAAATTAAATTGTACTTATTGTTACAATTACATCACGGAAAATAAACATAACCTTTCTCTCGCCCCTTCCTGCAATTTTTAATACTTTTTCTCTAAGGAAAGAAGAAATAATGGAACCTGTTGATTCTGCCTTTATTAAGAACAAATGAAACAATACATTTACCAGCTCTTGGTTGTCTTGCTTTGTTTTACAAAATGATTCATTATAGGATCATCTAACACATGTATTTCAAACTCAGTGAGGTTTTTAGTGTTTTGTTTTGTTTCATTTTATTTATTTTATGCCTTTGAGTCAGTCTTGACTACTGGCAGCAGCCTGGACAAATCTCAGCAGGTTTTTTTGGGGGGGGGGGCAATGTTTTCAAAAGTGGTTTATCATTGCCTTCTTCCTAAAGCTGAGAGAGAGAGTGACTGGTCCAAGGTCACTCAAGTGACCTTGTTTCTTCCCTTAACAGCCTTGCTGTCACCTTTCTGCCCCCAAGTTGTATTAGATCCATCACATTAGTTCTCTCTTCAGATACTCACATACCCAGAAAATGATAACATGCACATACCCCCCCCCCCACACACACAAACATGCCAAACTTGGAAAAACAAGTCAGGCTTCTTCCCCAGATCAACAGTCTGGTCTGAAATTGAAGAAATCAAAGAAGCTGGAATGAGCTTTTTCCTCCCTATGGTTCACCACCTGGGTCTGAAACAGGAATTTGCAAGGCAGGCTAGGGAGAGAGCACTGGACTTCTCTTCTTTCTGGTGATTAACATCTGGAATGGCAGGAGGTAATTCAAAGAGACAAGGCTTGCCTTCAGGTGCATCTGATGAATAAGATGGGCATGGGTGCATCCACACAAACATTTTGTGTCTGTTGTGGTCCGCCAGCGGCCTGCGGAGCTGGCAGCAGAGTCGGACAGCGAGGAGGCTGGGGAGGAACATGGGCCAGGCCTGGAGTCTGGAGAAGGCTCGATGCCAGAAGCAGAAATCCAGCCTGGGCCATCTGGGAGGTCTGTGCTGATTCCAGAGCCTCCAGAGGCTGACATGAGTGAGGCAGAGGAACAGGGGGAGCCTGTTCCCAATGAGCGCATGCGCAGAGCTGCCAGAAGGCAGGAACAGTTAAGGAAGAAAAGGGCTACTCGGGAGTAAGGCTTGGAGATGATGAGTAAGCCTTGGAGATGATTGCCCCCTCCCATAGGATATAAAAGTCGAGCAAACGGATGTGCTTGTTACAGGAAGCAACTTGGTTCAATTCGTGTCTCAGCATTTCAGTTCTGACTCCGTGTTCTGTTTGGCCATGCAAAGCTCCTTGCCAATTAGGTCTTTGGCAGCTTGTCAAGAGAGATAAAGGTTGGTGATATCAGCCTTCTTCCGAAAGACTTCTGTCAGACTAATTAATATTGTTTGGGACTTATTATGGCTGGGAATGAACAGAATTCACAGCCGTTAATATAAAAAAAGGTTTGTGGGACTCCGTTTGTGCTGTATTATTTATCAGGAAGCCTAGGTCAGAACAGTGTCAGGGTAGGCCTTTCAAAGGATTAAATATTCTAATTTCCTTCCCCTCCTGCCCACAAATTGATATATTCCATTTTGTATTTTTGTTCCTATAAAACAGAATCAGGTGGGCATAAAAGGAAGCTGTAGAAGTTGTCCCTCCCACACAAGGAGAGGACCACAAAACTCTGGAAGTATTTTCAAAGCAGTAGTCATTTGCAAACAAAAGGCCACCATGTTGATTGGAGCTGTCATGAGGAAGGGGCCAATGAGGAAGGGGCCAGGAAGGAGCTGTCATGAGGAAGGGGCCAATAACAAAACAAAACTACCTTGAATGCTAATATTCTAGTTAACTAAATCAGATGAGTGTGATTATTTAGTCCTTTGTGGAATAATACTAAAAGAATAAGAAGCATAATATTATATTCGTGTTATGCTTCTTATTCTTTGTAAAAGTCCATTTTTGTACCAAATTAGAGCCACTGCATGCTGATTAAAAAGTGAATGAAAATAGAACGTTTACGTGTGGAATGGTTAAATATTGTCTTAATAATTACATTCTCTATGCCATACAGACATTAGGGGCTGTGGAATACCAGCAATGGAGTTGCTAAAGCATAAGAATTTGATAAGTATAAGATGGAGTCCCTCCGGATTCTCCAGAAGTCAATGGAGATGAACTGATGTGCTGCTATATATATGTGTGTATGTGTTTATGTATGTATGTATGTATATATGTATATGTGTGTGTATATATATATTCTGGAGTTTGCAGAAAGCTATATTGCAATGAAAATTGCTTTCCCTATTATTAATCAGAATCCTGCTTATATTATTTTAACTCCAGAATAAATAAGGATAATTTAAGGCTGTCTCACGGATGGACTGGGAAAGAGATGAAAGCAACATCAAGGGGATATGATATCATAGCAACATCTTTTTTTGTTGCTATATTGTGTTAGTGATTAGGAGGTACAGTAGTCAGGAAAAATTATATGTCTAAAAGCATTTGCTGAAGCAAAATGACATTTAGGAAAATAAGTTTTGTGGTTCTTAAAAAGCAAAAAGAAGAGGTACATGCATATTTCCTGAGCAAAACAACTTTTAGAGCTAACAAACACACTAAGTATAAGACATTCTAGGGCATATTTTATCTTTAAAACATAGTTTAACTCTTACATTGTAGTCATGGTGCAATCTCCTGCCACTTCTCTAACATCAAATTGTTAAGCTCTTCCGCTTCATCGATGGTCTACTGATGGAGGAGGAGGAAGAGGAGGAGGTGAGGAGGAATTATTTCCTTCCCCTCTATTTTGAAATAGATTAATTTGTCTCACTTTAGCTCACTCATACACTTACGATATTGAAATACATTTGTTAAAGAATTGATTGTAGGTCATACTCTATCTGGAACAGGAGAAGGAAAGTAAGATTAACTTAAACTTCTTTGAGGTACATCTAAGGCAGGGATGTCAAACTCGCGGCTTCATGGTGGCATCACGTGATGTATCAGGACTTTTTCCCCCTTTGCTAAATTGGGCGTGGGTGTAGCCAGCGTGTGACACATCTGGCCCACAGGCCATGAGTTTGACAGCCCTGATCTAAGGCATTGTGTTAATACAAATGCTTTTTTTTTTCATTTATAAGGGTTTAATAATTGTTATGCTTTACATAAATTGAGTCATGCTGTCTGATCCTGCATCTGAACTAAATGAGAAGGCATGACTTGAAGACTCCCTAAGAATAAATACTTGTTGACAGATGAATTGGAAAGAGCCGAGGTGGTGCAGTGGTTAGAGTGCAGCACTGCAGGCTACTTCAACTGACTGCTAGCTGCAGTTCGGCGGTTCAAATCTCACCAGGCTCAAGGTTGACTCAGCCTTCCATCCTTCCGAGGTGGGTAAAATGAGGACCCAGATTGTTGGGGGCAATATGTTGACACTGTGAACTGCTTAGAGAGGGCTGTAAAGCACTGTAAAGCAGTATATAAGTCTAAGTGCTATTGCTATTGCTAAATGAGAACTGGAAGAAATACCCTGGAAACTTAAATATGAAGTCTTCTTTGTCAAGCTCAACTCCAGATGACTTTACAAACACTTCTGCATAGTCTACAAACATTTCTGCATAGACTATGCAGAAGTGTTTGTAAAGTCATCTGGAGTTGGCTAAAATGTGGAAATTGTTGCTTTCCTCTGGGTTTTTTTTTTAAAAAAATATTAATTAATCTTATGGCTATGGGATTTCCTAACAATCTGTCATCCAAAAGCAAACTGATCTAAGCCTAGTCAGTTTCTCAAGATCAGGCAAGGTTGTTTTTGATAGTTGAAAGGTAACCTAGTACTAGGGCTACCTTTTTTCTGACTAAGCATATCAAATATCATCCTATTAGCATGTATTTCTTTCAACCTACGCTTGTCTTTTCAGATACATTCCTGTTGTGATTCCATATGAGCCCAAGTATGTATGATGTTCCTTATCCCAATTTCAGAAAAAAAAGGGGCAAGATTAGTAATTGGGGGTGGGAGGGAAATCACACATTTATAAACATTTGAGCAATTTCCTTCTGATATGGAAACCAGAATGAAGATTCCAATTTTTATGATATGGTTTTAATCCAAATGTGCACACAAAAATATTATATGACATTATACTATATTAACAATTATATTACATTACCAATTATATTAGAAAAAAGAATATGCAAATATATTAAATATATGCTAAGAAAAGTAATAAAACTGTTGATTTTTAAAATGCAATGTTGTACAGGATGAGAAAATGTAAAGCTGAAAAAACGAGAAATTCCTTTATCCCTGTGAGTGACAACACATTGGCACAAGAGTGAAAGCACAGAGGCCTTGCAATCAATGTCTACCTGTTCTTGAAATAATATGTTCTTCAGCATAGGTTGTTAGTGCGTGGGAGCAATGTCATTCTTTCCAAAACTTTTTCCACTCTCCATTTGTAAATTTTGCTTGGAGTTTTAACTCTGTTTGGATTATATCAAATCATAATCCAGCTAAAGGCACTTCTTTTGTTTCTTTGTCTTGCTTATTAATATCAGGTGCTTTTTATGCCACAGAGAGATCAAACAGAATGATTAGGCAAGATGAGCATCAAACAAATTTAATTAAATAAATAAATTCTATTCACATTTAAACCCCTCATCTACTTACCATCAGTTAGAATGATTTCCAACCACTCAAGTTTGAACTCAACTGAAAACGGTGCAGATAATGTTTCTGGACCCATCCCTTTTAGAAATCCCTAACCTTTCCTAAAAAAGGAAGGTTAGAAACACCCTGTGTTGGGTCAAAGGCTGTTCCCATAAGGAAAGAAGAAGAATAAGGCCCTATGAGCCGAGGTGGCGCAGTGGTTAGAGTGCAGCACTGCAGGCTACTTCAACTGACTGCTAGCTGCAGTTCGGCGGTTCAAATCTCACCGGCTCAAGGTTGACTCAGCCTTCCATCCTTCCGAGGTGGGTAAAATGAGGACCCAGATTGTTGGGGACAATATGCTAACTCTGTAAACCGCTTAGAGAGGGCTGTAAAGCACTATGAAGCGGTATATAAGTCTAACTGCTATTGCTATTTTCAAGAATATCAGCATCTCACCTTCTTGTAGTGAGCATAGAGACATATGTGGAGTCCTTGATGCCCTTAGCTGGGTGGTTTGCTTGCAGATGTTTCGTTACCCAACTGACTAACATCATTAATCATCTGATGATGCTATCTAGTCATGTAACAGTTTGGTAATGAAACATCTGTAAGCAAACCACCAAGCTCAGAAAGCATCACATCTTGGCAGCACACATTGTGCACAGATGGTGCAAGGATGAGGTGGCAGAGCTCATCTCACTAAGGACTGTCCATTTCCTCAGGATTAATAGGTTCAAGCTCTTTCTGCATAAACCTTAGACATAACTCACAACAATTCTTTACAGTGATTGTATCTGAATCAACCCACAGAGGTCTGTTGATGACTATTCCAATTTATTCTTCTCCAAAAGGATCCACATCACTGTAAAAGGGGCACTCAAAGTACTACAGACTTTTCCACTTCATCATTCATCCAAAAATCCTTTCTGACCTCTATAAATTTCTGTCATTCTGCAATATAATTCTTTTCATTCTTTCGAGCAATGTTTACAGGCTGCTAGGAAATTAATCTACTTTAAATATATATATATAAATACACACATACACACACACACACTCACACACACATATATATATACACACACACACAGTATATATATATAGTTTTTCCTAAAATCCAATATCCATTCATAATGACATGAAAAAAATAGCCTATCTCAAATTCCGAACCTCATTGTCTTTGGATCCTTCACTAACATTTTCTATTTTTCATCATAATGATCAAATTAACAATGATTTTATGCTAATCTGTTTTCTTTTGCCATGTGTATTGCACATATGAATAGACTTATGCTTCAGCCACAAATTCAAAACAAATCAGACAATTTTCTAAAGAGGCACTCAGTAGTCACCATTCTTCTCATAAGCACTCCCTGGAGTATAATGTGCAATTTTTCTGAACCTATGGATTCTCAATTTCAAATGTACCTGCACTTCATACTTCATACTTTCTGATGTAATGTTAGCCCTTTTATTCATAATAAAATATTTAAAGTGTTTTAATGGTTGTGATATTGGTTTATTAGTTATGGTGTGTGCCCAGACTCACATTCAGTGAAATGGGTAGACATGTAAATTTTTGCTAAATAAAAAATAAATAAATAAATAAATAAATAAATTATAAATAAATTATACCTTTACTTTCATGCATGCATTCATCTATTCTCTTCCACAAGTCTAGATTACCTTTAACTCAATACATCACACCTTCTCCTTTCTCTTAGTTTTAGACACAAAATACCTATTAGTTGTAAATTTAATTTAATCTGATAAATTAATTTGTTCTTTTTATCAATTATTCCTCTTACGATGCACATTACAAATTTCCATATACTGCAGTAATTATCAGATGGACTTTGATCAGATGGGCTTTCAGAGGCTTTCCGGTAAGACAGGAAGGTATAGTTTAGGCTTTCAGCCTTCATTATGCCTCTGTCACATGCAGGATTTCTTCCTAATGGTAAGGAAATTACTAGCCACTTTTGGTACATTCCGATCAGGATTCAGCCAAAGGCCAGTTTCAGCCCTGACATGCTCACATTATTCTATGCAAACTGATATCTCTAATCCATAGATTACCTTGCAACTGAATGTATTTTTGCTCAGATCCCACCAATTAGGGGTATGTGGAGTATATGGGTACACAAGGTACATATACATTTTTGTATATTTTTAATTAGTATAGTTCTAATAAAATAGACAGAATTGTTTATTTGTGCTGGTAGGTGCCCTGTTAAATATATCAACATACAAGCAAATGTTGATAGTCTTCATACCTATTTCCTGAAGTCTGATTTCTGCCCAACAATTGAAGTTGAAGGGCAGTAAGTAGGAAAACTGCTGTTTACATTTTATTCACACACTAGCAAAAGCAAACAAACAAAGAAATGGCTAAATTTACTAAATAAATATATTTACTGAATCAACAGCAATGTACTCTAATACAACCATTTAGAGAAAAGAAGAACATCTCAAATTACATGTGAGCCTTTAAATTGTTTCAACAAATGCAGTGAAATTACAATGCCCATTAAAGCAGCTTTTCTGCATCCAACGAACTAAGATGAAATCCTCTCATATTAAAGCAAAACAGCTTTGGGTTGGAAATGGATTTTTCTTTAAAATTGAAAAGAAAAGGTTTGTAGTGGTAGGACTCTTTTATGTAAAAAACAATGATGCCTTTGATTTTGTTGAATAGATTTGAATATGATGCATACAGATCCTGGTAAAGAAAATAGACATTTATATAGCAATGTTAAATGCCTAGAACTTCTTAGATCCTCTACTATAGAGGACTATAGTAAAGACTATAATGGGACATTGAAACATGAAAGTTTAATTTACCTTAAAAATTATCAGAGCAGTGTTATGATGCCAAAAAAGTATACAATGGTGGCTTAATGGATTTCCATCATCCTAAAGCTGATAATTCAACTGCACAATGACAAAGTCACGCTGGTTTTCCATTTGTTAAAAGCTCCTAATAAAATGGAGGAAAAGAAGGAATCAAGCTTTGTAAGTTAGAGCACAGGGCTCAAATTATAGAAGGAAATCTAGAAGTCCCAGCTTTATCAGAAGAGATTTGGAGGAAAAGTATCATCACTAGAGAACTATTTTAGTGCAGTAGTTAAAGCACCAGGCTAGAAACCAGGATACCATGAATCCTACCTTAGGCAAGAAGCCAACTGTGTGACCTTGGACCAGCCACTCTCTCTCATTCAAAGGAAGCAGGCATCTTGCCAAGAAAACTTCAGGGAGTAGTCCAGGCAATTGCCAGGAGTCAATACCAACTCTTCTGTGTATCACATGAATCAGGAGGTGCTGTATAGTTTCTGGATCAATGATGCAGTGGTGAATGTGGACCGATAAACTGAAGCTGTCTGCTAACAAAACAGAGGTACTATGACTACATAGCTCTCTTTTTTGAGTGTGTGGGCAAGGGTGCCTCTTCTGGATGATAACAGACCACTTTTGTAGTCTGGAAGTGTTATGAAATCCATAATTATCCATGAAAGTTCAAATAGCCTCTATGACTAGAAGTTCTGGCTCTGGCTGGTCCACAGGAAGGGAGGTCAGCAAGGAAGGTTAACAATGCATATAAAAATGGGGCCAGGCTTCAATCATGCAGTTGCAATTGCTATCTTGAGTTTTTCGACTACCCATCTGGAAACCCTAGAACAAAATGCAAACGCTAGTAATGAAAGAGAACTACTTACTATAAACTGCACATTTTGAAGGAATTGCCAGTGGCTAGCTTAAGATGCTTGTATCAGTAGGTAAAGCTCTGTGCAGCTTGAGACTTGGCTGTGTGTGAAGGATATTCTTAAGGAGTTACACTTCTGCCACAATCCAAAGACAGCTTGATTTACATCAGAGTCCCGTTTACCAAATTTTCTCCCTGAAGAGCTGAGATTGGAAACAAGTCTTGTTAACTTTTATGATTAACCAAATCTTGTTTTCTGTTCACCGAGCTTTTTGAATGAACTTCTACTAATTTGTCATTTGGCATGTGTAGCTTCTGTTTTAATCCAATAGGTTGTCTTTAATCTGAAGGCAATCTTTCAGCATTTTCCTTGAGCAATCAGTTTCTTTAAACAAACTTTCACAAAAATTTAAACAAAATTTCACGAGAAGAGTCCTCCACTCCTCTGTTCGCAACAGAATACCTTATGCCACTAGACTTGAAATTTTGGGCTTAGACAATTTAGAACTACACCGCCTTAGGTCTGACCTAAGCATAGTACACAAAATTATCTGCTACAATGTCCTACCTGTCAATGACTACTTCAGCTTCAACCACAACAATATATGAGCACACAATAGATACAAACTTAAGGTAAACCAAACTCGATTGCAGAAGATACAACTTCAGCAACAGAGTGGGTCGACCTCTCCCCATTCCTGAGAGGTCTGTAAGGGGCGTGCATAAGTGCACCAACGTGCCTACCGTCCCTGTCCTAATGTTCCCATGTACTCAAAACTGTCTCATGTATACATGTTTATACTTTTACTGTAATCTTATATATGCTTGACAAAAATAAATAAATAAATAAAAAATAAAAAATAAAACCTGTTGTCAACTTTTCCCTGGAGGGTGGCGTAGGGTGTCTATACTCCCCCCCACACACACACACACCTTTTTGGACATCCACTAAGAAAGATATTAACCTCCAGTTATAAACAGAGAAGAACAGTGTTATTTTACTGTTTGCATTAGGAAATCTATAATGATACGCAGACACAACAGTGGTGTTCAGGAGAAAAATAACCTGAAACAATAGGAGCTCTGGAACTCAGTGGAAATGAATCCCCCCCTGTGTAACCCTGAAGGTGTTTGCTTTGATGGTAGCTGCAAGGAGTGGAGTACCATCAGGGCCACTGCTGCAGGAAAAAAAGCTGAGTGTTCTATTCTTTTTTATCTTTCAGACAAAAGTAGACTCTGTATGTGTGTGCCTCTCCCTCTTTGAAGGGATTGTTCCCTCATCCCCTTTTTCTCCTGGTTGCCTCCTGCAAGCTTATCATCCCCTTTCCTTTATCTAGCCCTTACTGCCAGTGTCTTTTGCTCATCTCCCTTTTTCCTATGTGTTTCTGCATGTGACTTGCAACCATGGCTCCATGGCTTTTCATAACTTTTCTAACTCATCTAATTTTCATATCTTCCTTCTCTACTTTTGGGAGTGAACCCTGTCACTTCTTCATGTCACCAGCTCTGATTTCCTCATGGGCTCCATGCGGTCTGCCAAGTAGCCACCTATCTTGTCCCCTGAGCTTTTTACCTCTATTTACTTCAGCCGCTGACAATACCATGTTTTTCTGCTTCTGACTTATTCTAGTTATACCTGTAGATCCCTGACAGTAATCAGATTCCTATGGTCAACTGTTGTATGTTGCTTCCCGGTTAGTTTGCAACAGAGTTATTTCCCAAGTCTGCTGCTGCTTTCCAGTTACAGATGCTTTGATTATTGCTGTTATCATATGGTTTTGAATTTTGATGGGACTTTTTGTGATGTAGAAGTTTGTTCTAAAAGTATAAAAAGGGGTCTGAACATGTGTGTGTGTGTGTGTGTGTGTGTGTGTGTGTGTGTGTGTGTGTGTGTATTAATGATAAATTCAAATATTCCTGGCACGTAGTCAAATCTCCCACTCTGAAATCTAGGCTAAAATCACAAGATTAAAAATTATATATTAAATAGTCTAACAAATTAACTACAAAGTAAACATTAACTAAAAGAAAATAAAGAACATCAAACATCAAAGCTGGCTTTATGATTAGCACATGATTAACAATTCATGTTTTAATGTACATTGTTGAGCCCACAGTAGCATTACTACAAATGATAATTATGTAACATTAGAAATATATCTATTATTTGGGGAGGCATTCTTTTCTTGTGTAAGTGTGTGTGTTGTGTTTTCTGAACTCTTGAACACGTATGTCATTCAGCTACAATTACTCAGGGAAAGTTGATTTTGGAACATCACGTATAAAATTCATCTGGTACTCCTCTCCAGAAGTATAAATATAAATTAAAGCTCAAACCTATGTCTTATCCCAAGGATCATTGTTTAGAAGACAACTCCCATGCACCCACAGGGAATGAGTTCTTTAGGAAGAGAAAATATCTCTGGCCCTGTTCTCATAACATATTTAGTTGGGTAATGAGGAGAAATTGTGCCATGGAAACAAAAAAAAACCCCAAAAACTGGGGCAGATGAACCAACCAATTAAGTCTAAGGGATAGTTGGTAGCCCCATATAGCTCTCTGCCTTTGGAGAAAAAGATTAAGTCCTAGGAGGCAATATGGAAACAGACCCTCTAGGCATTTCATTTCTATGACCACTGTTCATTATCTCATACATCTTTATGGCCACAATACAAGGGATGTGGAAAGGAGCATAAACAGGTGATATGGGTGTACTGTCTTTTGAATTAATCTGAAGTGGACTGGCCCCAGTCCAACCACTGCAGCCTTTGTGTTGTTGTTCCAATGGTTTTTGTTCATCCAAAGCCATTCTAATTCAGCACTATTTAAGACTAAAGCAACACCAAACCCTACTCAGCTAAAAGATACAGTATATCCTTGCTAATAAAAATATTGCTAATAAAAATACTGACAGTATTACTATGCTTCATTTCTTGATAGAATTATAAATATTATAGATTTTTCTTAAAAAGAAATAAATAATTTGAAATGGTAAATTGAATGCTTTTGAAAAAGAGCCACCTAGAAATTCTGGTGCTTGCTCAAAAAACCATATGCCAATAAGTGTTCTTTAAAGAATGGATTCATTTGCAACTAAACTAGTGAGGGTGTTTATCAAACAGAGAAAATCTATTTCGTATGCAAACAAAGATGTAAATGTTCTAAATGTTAGTAGGAAAAGATTCTGTCACTGAGAGGGAATATTTTCAGTAAAGTATATGTATATTTTATATATATATATATATATATAGAGAGAGAGAGAGAGAGAGAGAGAGAGAGAGAGAGAGAG
>QLTV01002110.1:341585-354345 GCA_003457575.1 Thermophis baileyi | reverse complement strand
TTTGCTCTTCTAGGAGAGAGAGAGAGAGCGAGAGAGAGAGAGAGTGAGCGAGCGCGAGCGAGAGAGAGAGAGAGAGAGAGAGGAGAGAGAGGAGAGAGAGAGAGAGAGAGAGAGCAGGGGACAGATGGGGTGATGATTCTGCTGTTCTCTTGGGCTAGTGCATTTTTTTCAGCTTAAGCCAATGAGATGTCATGAACTTGCTTGTTTTTATTCATTCTGAATAATGTTAACTGCACATGTTGTTTTCTATTTATGAATAACTTTGTTCTACAATGCCAATTTTAATGCTTGTATATTTATCATAAGCAAGCATAGTTTGGATGATTTCTTGCATTGACTTTAGACTCTCAATTAGAGTGGGTATGTTTATTCCAAAAGCTTAAGAAGAGGCCTATGGCATTGTATCATTCTGTCTATACAATTTAGGATGCTGCGGTTTATTAAAAAAAACCCTCTCTTTTAATTGCTAACATTTTAGGCTTCAATGGATTTCTCTAGTTCTGTATAATGCCAGTTCGAAAATACATGGGAGGATGTATGTTCTGAATCTTTCATTTATATCTAAAACATATAATTGAAAGCTATTTCGGACATGGTCCACATCACCACAAGTAAGAGAAGTTTTAAAGGCAGTATATGTTGGATGTCAGATCCCTGAAGATGTAATATTTGTACAAACACAACTACAAATATTTGGCGTAGGCAACAAGTCAGCCTCATAAAGTAAAAGTTCAGTCAAGAGATGAGTTTTGCATAGCTTCTCATCTTTCTGATGACTTAGTTTTTTTTTATCAGCTACCATCTTGAAACTGAAACTGCTTTTTCTAAGCAACTGTTTACAAGTAGTCCTTGACTTACACCCACAATTGACCCCCAAATTTCCATTGCTAAGCAAGACAGTTATTAATTTGGTTTTGCCCCATTTTACAACCTTTCTTGCCACAACTGTTAGGAGAATCACGGCAGTTGTTAACTTAGTAATATGGCTGTTAAATGAATCTGGCTTCCCCATTAACTTTCCTTGTCAGAGGGCCACAAATGGTGATCACATGACCCTCGGACACAGCAACTGTCATAAAGAAATGCCAGTATCTGAATTCGGATCATGTGAACATGGGGATGCTACAATGGTCATGTCAATTTTGTCAGTTCTGTTGTAACTTCGAATGTTCACTAAATGAATAGCCATTCATTTAGTTAAGGTCTACTTCTACTAATATTGCAGCAATCATTCTCTCTCCTACATGTATTTTATTAACTGCAGATGTTTCATCTCAATAAATCATATCCTATATCATTAGTCAACTAATCATCAACGTCCACTGATGAAATATCTACTGACCAGTCTATACAACTAAACAAAAAATAATTTATGCCAGTAGCTTTAACAATTGCTACTAGCAATAAATTATTTTTAAAAGACAGGAAAAGCACAGTGGTTGTTCTTGTAAACCAAGGTACATTTGCAAAAGACTTACAGTGTCTAAACTGTATTTGTGTGTGTATATGAAAGTTCTAACCAAAGAAAACCCAAAGTGGTTAATCGTGTAATGAAATTCAACTGCTTTTATATACTTGGAATGAATTTATAACAAATTTCCTCTGGTGATATCTAAAAAGCCTATGTGATGGTTCTAACCTGACAGGAATTTTCAAAGCTAAAGGCTAGATTAAAAATTCAATTTTAATACAGTTGGTTAGATTGTCAAAAAGAAAACCATATGGTAGCAAATACATTGTCTGTATGTGTGATTAATTAGTCAATAGCTATTGCATGAAATAAATATGAAGTCATAATGAATAAGAGACTAACAGTGTAACATTATGGCCAAGAATACTAAGGTAACCATAGTTTCCTACATTGCATCAGTAATAATACTTGGAACGCTGCAATTATTTTAGACAGAATTGTAAATATGAATGATCCATGCAAAGTCAAAATCTAGGGATGTTTATCATTATTAGGTCCCATGTGTCAAGACCTGTCAAGCATCACTATTTCAGGATTCACTTTATTTTATCACTTCAGACTAGAGTCAATTTCTGTCTATAACATACAAAAAGCATAAAAGAACAATATCTGTAGGAGCCAGGGTGTATGAAAAAAAAGTTGAACTGGGTTTTATCCAAATGTTGATGGAGTTCCATTTCAGATGTGCCTATTCTCAATAACATTAATGTATAAATGTTGAAGAAACTTGTAGGATCCTGCAAAGAAAATATAGAGAACCTGAAAAAATACCTAGGGAAATAATAAACAAGATTGCATCTGAAATCAGTGTCCCAGCTTAAAAAATAAAATGAAGAAAATCAGGTAATGTAAAAAATTCCGATTAACAAAGTCCGTTTCTTCCATATTGCATATACCATATTCTTTCTTGAAGTCCACAACTAAATTAAGATTTCCCTAGGTATCAGTATACAAGGAGGGCTAGGCTTTTTTGAGTTCCTATTATTCCCCTTGGCTGAACAGTGGAATTATTTTGGGTTTTGTTCAGTGTGGAGCATTTGATTGGAGTTAATTGGTTCCATTAAAACACAGTCTCGCTTGTTTTGTCCCAAGCTTGGGTTTATTATTATTATTTTTATTTGATCCCATCCAATCACATTTTTTTTTTTTTAGAAGAGCATCAACAGTAAGTAAGCATTCAAGATGAAAGCATGTAGACGTTCCATTCAGTTCACAAAAGCACAGAATACTGAATGGTAAGAAAAGAAAAACAGTAAACAAGCCAAAATCAAATGAGATAGAAAGCAAACTTTAAAAGACACGATCCAACTCAAAATGGAAGTGGCGATGGCAGTCATGCAGCCTAGAGAGAATGAGAATTATAATTCACAGATTTGAAAGTCACCGAAGGGTGATCAAGAGGATATCGAAAAGCCAATTTCTTTGTTTCTCTTTCTTATTGGGGATATGCTTGCTAAGTTTTCTGCCTTTGCTAGCTATAAATCTGGTCATCGCTGTGATTTAGATCTGCAAGTAAAAAGGAGAACTGGGAAGCTGGGAGCAATGCAAATATAGTCTGGTGAAGTTTATACGTCACCAGTCTATATACTTGCTATCCCTAGGAAAACACTATAGACCCTCAAAACAGGTATAAAGAAACAAAAGAAATGGCACAATATTGGAAACTGTTAGAAAGCGGCAGGGTGCTTGGAGTCTACTTAACAAAGATTCCTTGTCAATAGTATTTCTAGTATAGGATTTTCATGAATATTACAAAGCAACCATTTTGTTTATGTATTTTGGGAAAAGCCAATGGAAACAGGTGGTTTAGGACAGATTAAGGCGTTTTTTTTAGCCAAGGCAAAGTTTCACAAATTTATACAACTTGTATTAAAGATAAAATATTATCAACTTATTGCATTAAAAAAGGTATGGCAATGGTCTAAAGTGATGATCTATGCTGAAATCCAGGGTAGATCAACTCACTAAGTTCATTTCTGCACAGAAAGTATGGAAAATACTTTAAAATACTGCCTTTTCTCATGTCAAAAGTATATACAATAAATTACTGCTTTTCTTCTAAATGTTGTAGGAGTTGTAAGATATAGAGGACTTTGGGCCATATATGTTTTCATTGCCTGGTTGTTACAGATCAAGAAGGGGAATAATTGAAATCCTTATTAGCAAATTTCTCTTCCAGTCCTGAAACTCAGATGGCAGTTATACAAACTTGCATGTAGGGAAAAGTTTGAAAGAGAAAATCACTGAAGTAAAGCCTGTAGATATAAAAGGGAGTCTTATATTGAGAAAAGAAGATACAACAGATCTCTCAGAAACTAAAGAAGGCCTGGAACATCTGATCAAGATGAAAGGGAGAATCTTGGTCTCTTTCTGAACACCAAGCTCAGGACCACTGCAAGGAATGGAAACACTGAAATAGAAAGTGATGGTGAAGAGATAGAATGCATGGAAAATTTCACTTTCCTAGGATTGCAGATGGCTCAGAGCGATGAATGCAGCCCAGAAATAAAACGTCAGATTACATTGGATCACACAGCAATGATGAACATAAACAGAATATGAAAAGCAAGAACATCAGCCTCGGAACAAACTGTAGGTTAATCTACTCTATCGTGTTCCCTGTAGCTACCTATGGTTATGAAAGTTGGACTTTAAAAAAGCAAGACATGAAGAAAATCAACTTGTTTGTGCTGTGGTGCTAGAGAAGGCTTCTGCATATTCCTTGAACAGCAAAGGTGACTGACAAGCAAGTACTGAAGTGCATAACACCAGACATGTCACTAGAAGGCAAATCACAAAACTGTGTCTGACTTACTTTGGTCATGTCATGCAGGGAAATTCACTGGAGAAAGCAATTATTTTTGTAAGAGTTAGTGGTAAAAGGAAACCAAAGAACACGATGGCTGGACACCATCAAAGCTGTCACCAGCCAGAGCATTAAAAAACTCAAAAAAGCAGTACAAGATCAGAAGACGTGGAGAGATTTGGCCCATAGGATTGCCAAGAGTCTGACATGACTGATTGGACATCATCATCATCATCATCATGAAAAGTAAAACATAGGAAAAATGGCGGAAGGTAACAATCACATAGACAAAATTCCAAATATAGTCAATACAATCTGTCTAGCTTAACCAGTTGTTGTCTACAATCTTAAAAGTTATTTCATACAATGTAGGACAAAGGTTTGCCTTCTTTGGAATGTTAGTTTTATTTTCTATCTTTAATAGCGATAACATTCCCAATTGAATGAAGAATGTGTTATCTTCCTTTGGGTGAGGGGTCAGGAAGGAAATTTTGGACAACTGAATGGCAAACATAATGTCTTCACTTTAGTGTGGATATTTTAGCTAAAGTAAATTAAAGTAAATTAAACTAGAGTAAATTACCTAAGAAATTTACCTATAAATTGTATTTATTGAAAAATACTTATTATATCTATTATACATATCTAGATGTATAACATACATAAATTGGTGGTGATCAAAGGGATTACAATATAAGACAATTGATTTGATATACTAAGTATATCTCATACTTTCATTCCATGTACATATAAAAATTATTTCTGAATATAGACCGAACTTACTCTTCATCGTATTATTACTAAAATATATTTTCTGAATGTTAAAAGAAAGAATGTCTAATATGTCTGAAAGAATAACTCCTCCCTGAAGGAATACATTATTATCTGTATATGCATATGCATCATAGATGTCCTTGGTTTCATTTCTTAATGTGTGATTTATTTTGCTTTATTCTTTCAATATTTCAAATAATCTTGTAATCTACCTAGAGGCTTCTGGTTATTGAGAAGATTTAAAATATAATGCATTAATCATAAAAGGGAAACACCATATTTCCCCGTTAAAAGTATAAAAGGAGAAGTTTTCAGCTTCTTCTATGTCAACGTTTAGAAGTTTTCTTTCAGAATTAGTTTCTATAATAGAAACTGTTGAATGGTCAAGTTCCCATCTGAAACTTGAAATGGAATAAATAATTTTTCTTTATTTAATTCTTTGAACAAACAACAGCCACAGGTGGCAGCCCTTGGTTATTTCCTTGAAATCCGATACAATACAGCTTGAAATATGAAATTAGTATTGACAATGTAGAGGATTTGATTAGTGTAAATTGAGGGGTGGGAAAAAATGGAGTAACATTAAATATTCAGGGCCCTTACTTATTTCTAGCAATTATTCTAGACAATTCAAACATTCTGTCTTATTCAGGAAAAAAATATTGATTTTTTAAAAGATGGTAGAAAAGATTAGCAGTTGTGGTGGTGGGAACAAAGGACATTTTAAAAATATCATTTAGTTCCTTTTACTTGTGCAAAAGACAAAATGTGTTAAAGTAACCTAAATAGAAAGAGAACTTGCATACACATTTAGAAATATAAATGCAGTATTTTTTCCTGCGTACATTTTGGTGGCTTATTTTAAGAAACATAATATATAGCTACCGTATACTTTATACTTATGCTATTAGAAGAAATGAGATGCATGATGTTGCATACACAACTGACCTGTGAAACTCGCATTCTTCCAGATAAGAAGATATTTCCCATATATGTTACAGAAAATAATTAATATATTAAAAATCTTTTGTTCATTACATGTATATAGGCATGGCCACTTACACATTGTGAGGTCCTTGGTGCTCTCTGAGCTTAGTGGTTTTCATGTTGGTGTTTCATTACCAAACTAGGTAACATCATCATTACTAGATGATGACCTGATGATGTCACCTCATTTGGCAGTAAACACCTGCAAGAAAACCACCATGTTCAGGGAGCACCAAGGACCCCATAATTCAACCATGATCTTCAAATATTCTCTTTTATAGGCACTTACACATCTCCAGAAAAGAGAAAACATATCACCCGAAATGATGCTAACTCCAGTGTAATTTGTACATACCAATGTTGATGTAAATTGAAAAATAATTACAAGAATGTTAATAGATACATAATACATCACACTAGAGAGAAGTCTACATTTATTCAATAGTCATTTTCCCAGCAGTGACCTGCGTATCATCTAGAGTTATCTAACCAATTTTATGCCAAAATAGTAGTAATGAGACTTGCTTTGTATCCTTAGCAATGCCTGCCACACTTTCAGGTATAGATAAAGCATGACAAACACATACTTTTAACATATATGGCCATAATATTCATCTTAGTATAACCATATGTGTATTAGTTTTCCTTATCAGATCCTTAACTATTTGAAAGTTTTTAATTAATGCATAAGCAAATTGCATGGATGATGACTTTGAAGTAGAGGGGGTGAGGTTATTTTTTTCTCTTCTTTCTATTGAAGAATGTCTCTATAATATCATGAATTTAATTTTTCCAACCCATCATCATGCAAGATACTTATTATGAGTTAAGAATTTATAAGGTATTTTCTTCTCTTTTGCTCTGTATTCCTCTGTCATACTAAAATTTCGGTGTTCAAATCTTCTTAGCAAGAACTCTCTTGAGCATTTTCTATTATTTTTAAGGCAAGTGTTTGGAATGTTCATGTGCTTTTTTTTTTTAATTTGCCAGCCTTTAAGCTTTTACATATTGAGAGAGCCCCCAGAATATAACCACCATTCACTCATTTTATGATGGTCCTGTTTTCCCTCCAGATACATATGCAGCTGACCATCTAGGGTTGCTATTAGGAAAAACAATTTTAAAATATTTTTGATTGTTAGTGTCATTACATTGCCTGTTTATTATTACATAGCCATTAATTTGCATAACATTTTACAGAGTATTAAGAAGTATAAATATTGCCTTAAGAGGATTGTAATCTAAATTTCTGGAATTGGTGGAGGCAATAGCTGCATTTATTTATTTTGGAACAAATGAAAAATCAAACTGAACATGTTGCGTTTGCAGGATCCAATCTGAGTTGATCACTGGGACCAGAGATTTAGTCTTCCAAGCTTTTGGACTTGTGTTGCAGCCCATCCTCAGGGGAACTTCTTTCTATGTGTGTGCAGGCAAAGAGAGAGACATTCCCTGAGGATGGGCTCCAGCATGAGTCCGAAAGCTTGGAAGACTTAATCTCTGGTCCCGGTGACCGACTCAGATTGGATCCTGCAACATTATCCTGGGACACATATATTTGCCTTCATTCATGTAGCATTTGGCTCAACTTCACTTCCACATAAAATGTGGGGATCGATAGAAAAATAAGCATGATCATAAGATTGGAGCCACTTGCATTACTAGCAGTGCAGTGAAACAAAACATTATGGCTGAACCGAGTTCCTTTATTCTTCCTCTGTTGTCACAACTTGCAATTTCGGCCAGTTGGAATGATAGCTTTGTTTTTCCTTCGGTATCAGATTTTACTGGTGAAAATGACAAGACCTCCGGGCCAGATGGTAGCTGCAAAAAATCAGTTCTTTCCATTGCTGCTGCTGTTAAAGTTTCATAATGAAAGACAGACAGAGATTAATTATTAGTATCAAAACGATATGAGCATTAAAAATGCTTGTGCAAATGAATGAGATGTTGTCAAAAGGGGCACAAGACAAACTTTTAGTAACAGAACCATGACACTGTTTACTTGTTTATGTATATGTTTATTTATGCACAATTTACTAGTTTCAGTACAGATTGGGTGTCCTTTTTCAAGAGGCAACTGGACTTTCTGGTTTTTCATTGAAGACGTTTCACTTCTCATCCAAGAAGCTTTTTCAGCTCTGATTGGATGGTGGGGAATGGAAGGATTTATACTCCTTCAATTTATACTCAAGGAGTATAAATCCTTCCATTCCCCACCATCCAGTCAGAGCTGGAGAAGCTTCTTGGGTGAGAACTGAAAAGTCTTCACAGAAAAACTAAAAAGTCCAGTTGCCTCTTGAAAAAGCACCTTTGGGACAACCATGACCTGAATGACTGAGAATCTCCATAGACATACAGATTGGGTGATTTTGCTAAAAAAATCAATGGACAATTATAATGTTTTATTTAATTTGGGTTCTTTTTATTTAGTTTTATGATTTGCATGAAGAACAGATCATATTTCTCTCACATATTTCTTTGTGAAGAAATATTGAAAAATCAAAAAGATTCATAACCTTTTAAGTGTCACTATATCTCCTGACTGGGTTTGGTGGTGCTTTTTGAGCTATTTCTTTCTGCTATCTATGTTCAAGTGTACGTTCTTTACTCAAGAATAAGTATATTCTTAAATATTACCTATTTGGGGTTTGGTTACCACTGATAGGAAGCACTGTCAGAGCAGAGAGAAGTAGAGATCCTATTATTTTTCATTTTATTTATTTATTTTTGTCACGCATGTATAAGATAATAGATATAAGTATAAACATGTTTATGAATACATGAAATGGATACAAATAAATGGGGACATTAGGACAGGGACGGTAGGCACGATGGTGCAATTAGGAATGGGGTGAGGTCAACAGTAGACAGTCTAAGATTAAAGTTTTGGGGGTTTGGGGAAGAAACCACAGAGTCAGTTAGTGCATTCCAGGCATTGATCACTCTGTTGCTGAAGTCGTATTTTCTGCAATTGAGTTTGGAGCAGTTTACCTTAAGTTTGTATCTATTGTGTGCTTGTGTATTGTTGTGGTTGAAGCTGAAGTAGTCATTGACAGGTAGGACATTGTAGCAGATAATTTTATGTACTACGCTTAGGTCAGATTGAAGGCGGCGTAGTTCTAGGTTGTCTAAGACCAAAATTGCAAGCCTGATGGCATAAGGTATTCTGTTGCGAGCAGAGGAGTGGAGGACTCTTCTCGTGAAATATGTTCTGTCCCAACTGCCGATCCAAGAAAAACAACATAAATTTTATGTACTACGCTTAGGTCAGATTGAAGGCGGCGTAGTTCTAGGTTGTCTAAGACCAAAATTGCAAGCCTGATGGCATAAGGTATTCTGTTGCGAGCAGAGGAGTGGAGGACTCTTCTCGTGAAATATGTTCTGTCCCAACTGCCGATCCAAGAAAAACAACATAAGCAATGTACAAACAAACCTTGTTTAATACTCGTGAAACTACTAATGCTCTCTTAGCAGTCGTGTTTGTCAAAATCCATTAAAACATAAAGTAGTCCTTTCGGTGCACCAACTGTTAATTAACGTCTTAACAGTTGGCAAGAGTCCAAACACAAATGATCAAAGAAGTCCAACAAATTAAGCTTAACTGATAAGAGCCATGAGAACTTACTGAAGTTGGCAGAAAGCCCAGAACTAGGAACAGGAAAACCAAATCAATACGTGGATTGAACGGAGTTGTTTCCTGCAACGTAGTTGAGCGTGGTCACTACTTAAATAGGCTAAGGGTGTGGCCACTTAGCTCCAGGCCTTACTCCCGAGGAGACCTCCTTCTGAGTAACCATTCTTGCCTCTTGGCAGCTCTGCGTGCTCGTGCATTAAGAATAGGCTCCTCCTCTTCTTCCTCATCAGAGATGGGAGCTTCTGGAGGTTCTGAAGGACCTGGCTGAATCTCTGCCTCTGGCACCGAGTCCCCACCAACCTCCTCACTGTCCGACTCGGGTACCAGCTGCACAGGCCGCCGGTGCATCACCACAACAGCCTCTTTGCTGTCGGAGTCCGCAACCAGCTGCATGGGTTGCTGGCGGGCCACAACAAAATATCTCTGAACTCGCTCAATTATATTGATGTCTGATATGTAGTGCGGGTTCCAGAGAGATGAGCTGTATTCAAGAATTGGTCTAGCAAATGTTTTATATGCTCTAGTTAGCAGTACAATATTACCAGAGAAGAAGCTATGCAAGATTAGGTTAACAACTCTTTATGCTTTTTTGGCAATGTTGTTACAGTGGGCTCTGGCACTTAGATCGTTAGAGATCTAATGTATTATATAATTATATAATATTATATAATATATAATAATATATAATACATTATATAATGTATTATATAATGTATATGCCCATGTACTGGGATTTAAATGACTTCCATCACCCTTCTTAAAATGGAGGAATGTCTTTATTTTACACAGGCCTGGATGAATCACCCTTAAAAGATGTTGGTGGCTATCTGCTAACAAAATTATATAGTGTATTTTGCCTCTTTTCTTTTGTTCTTTTTCACCACAAACCCTTCAGTCATTGAAGTTAATAAAATGTGACCCTTTTTGCCACTGTTGGTTCATATACTCTTTTCAATGGTTGGAGCAGTAAAAAGGTTGAAGAGTGATCATAGAAAGCAAAGAAGGCAATAATCTAAATGATTAGGGCAGGGGAGCAGAACCTGAGGGACATGGAAAAAGCAAGCTGGCTAGATCAGGTCAGAAAGAGACTTCTGTGAAGCTACAGGAAAATAAAAATTGTGTGGAAAGCGGCTGATAAGGAAAGCACTCACTCAGAACAGTTTGGGAGCCCTGTCCATGAAAGAACACATGCAAGAGTCAGAATTAATGAGAATATAAAAATATCAAACAGAAGGATTTTACCTTACCACATTACTGAAAGTTAAACTTATTTCTAAAAGATATGAATTCTTAAAGAGTAAGAGTGATTTTTGTAATGACTTAAAATGTTAGATAGAAAGGAAATCTTTCTGTAGCAACATAGAAAAATAAGAATAACTTTCCAGCATTATTCTATATCAATAGCCAATTATTTTCCTCTGGATGTTCCGGCTGCCTGCTAATGGACTGACAATGAGTTAGCTTTTAAAAGAACCCTCATTTCAAAGACAGAAAAGCTGACCCTTTAATTTTGAAATATTACAGGAATTACATTCTTCACTTTTAAGAACTGTATATAAGCTAAGTCATTTGATCTCTCCTTGGACAAAGGTACCTCCTATTTCTAGTTACATTTTATAAATGTGTAGTATATGTCTGAATAGTTGTTATGCTCAAATTATTACTTTTCTAAGGACTATCTTTACCATCATTATGAATAGATGTACACTATATGTGATTATTTCATAGCGATTGAGGGAACATATAATTGGTGGCATTCTCCTCTAGCTACAATGCAGACCATGTTTAGAAACATTAAAAAATATCATGATACTGCCAACAAATTCTTAAGGCCAGTATTTTACAAATACTGTTTGCAAGAACCAAAGCAGTATCCTGTCATTTAATAGGATTGAATATAGCTTTGTGAAACTTTAAAACTGATTTGGAAGAAGTGCTTTGGTTCTTGTGTTTGAAAATTTTCTATTATTCATTAAAGTAGACATTTTTTTCAGACATCTATAAAAGCTTGAAAAAAACTTTGTGTGTTCTTTAAGAGCCTTGCTTAAAATAGAACTCCTTAAAGTAGAAGCAACTTTTTTCAGACTTCTGTGGAAGCCAGAGAAGGAGAAGTGTGTAGATGTGAGGCAAGGCAAGGGATTGTTTTTAATGAACAATAGAGAGATGCTTAGTTCCTGTTCACATGAAGTCCAAAGCTGGATACTCTTCTGAATTTTCATTACAAGCCTTAAGAACAAATGCATATAAAGCCAGAATTGAGAAGACAGCAACAGATAGCAAGTGCCACCTCTTCAAAGAAGCTGAAGGAACAGTGGATTACCTGCTGTAAGAACATTACACAGACTAACTACAAACAATGGCATGACAAAGTAGCAATAATGGTGCATTGGAAGATCTGCAAGAAATATCATTTGTCTGCAAGCAAGAACTGGTGGGACCATAAAACAGAGAAAGTCACAGAAAGAAGAAGCTGAAGTGTTCTGAAACTTTAGTATTCAAACAGACAGGCACCTGCCACATAACATTCCAGATTTAACAATTGTCAATAAAAAAGATAAAAAGGCTGGATGTGACAGTACCTGGAGATAGCACAATGGGAGAGAAAGAAGTGGAGAGGATAACAAAATGCAAAGACCTGCAAATAGGAATAGAATGACTGTGGCAAAATAAAGCAAAGGCAATGTCGATAGTAATAGGTGCTTTAACTGCAATCCCAAAACAACTGGAGCACCATATGAACACCATCAGCATTGACAAATTCACTATCAGTCAATTGCAAAAGGCAGCTTTACTTGGAATAGCTTACATCCTGCAACGATGTGTAACACCATCAAACATTCACATATGCCTATCCTAGGTCCATGGGAAGGACTCAAAAGGAAGACAAAAATGTAAAATCCAGTCTGAACATCTGGCTGACTATGCAATAAACCATAAAATAAAAATGTAATATAATATAATAAATATAATATAATAATATTATTATAATATTATAATATTATAATATAATATAATATAATGTAATGTAATATAATGTAATGTAATGTAATGTAATGAATAAATATAATAATATAATATAATAAAT
>QLTV01002110.1:326756-338248 GCA_003457575.1 Thermophis baileyi | reverse complement strand
CGAAGAGAACGCACTTGCTTATAATGTCATCCCAAAGGTCATTTATGTAAAGAATGAAGAGTGTTGGTCCTAGAACGCTGCCTTGAGGGACACCACTATTGACAGGTGCAGGATTTGATAGAGAACTCTCTATTTTAACCACTTGTTGTCTGTTTGACAGGAACGCAGTTATCCAATCATGTAGGGGTCCAGAGATGCCATAAGATTTTAGTTTCAGAAGTAGTTTGTCGTGTACCACTGAATCAAAGGCTTTACAAAAGTCTATGTAAATTGCGTCTATTGCTTTACCCTGATCGAGTTGTGTAGTCCATATGTTTTTGCAGTGTTTTTGCATTGTTTTTGCATATGTTTTTGCAGTGTTTTTGCATTGTTGCCAAGAAAACTAAGAGGACATATCCACCAATACGAAGATATTTCCATTTTCATAGTGGTCATGAAAGAAGATTAGGGAGAACCACAGAAGAGGATCTAGAACCTTCTCAAAAATATGCAAAGGAATGGAGAGCCAGATTAAATGTTTGCCAGTGTTCATGCTAAAATACATGCCTCTCTCTCTCTCTCTCTCTCCTCTCTCTCTCTCTCTCTCTCTCTCTCTCTCTCTCTCTCTCTCTCCCTCCCTCTCTCTCTCTCTCTCTCTCTCTCTCTCTCTCTCTCTCTCTCTCTCTCCCCCATATCTTAGTTGATTATTGTTAGTTGGCCTAGTATATGGTATGAAATATGCTTATTGTAATGACAAAATTTTCTTTCCCACACCATATTTTTTGTGTCTCAAATTGTAGTGGAAATTGGTGAATTGGCATTCATTATATCATAGGTAGATCAGGGGTGGGTTCTAACTTACCTCGCCGCCGGTTCGCTTCCTCCCGTGCCGCGTGGCTGCGCGTGCATTGCGCGCCACATGGCTGTGCTGCGCGGGCACGTACACATGCGCAGTGATGAAAATTCGCAAAAAAAATTCCCCCTCAAAAAACTGAAAACAAGATGGCGGCACATGCATAGTGTCGGGGACTCAGCTTCTGCGCATGCGCAGAAGAAAAAAAATAGAAAAAATCCCCCCCCCCAAAAAAAATATCCCAAAAAATAATAATAATCCAAAAAAAAGATGGCGTGTCCACAGACCGGCACCAACAGAACTGGCTCCGTGACGTCACCAGCGGTTTGCTACCGGTTGTATAGAACCGGTGCGAACCGGGAGGAACCCACCTCTGAGGTAGATCATATTGAAGTATTAAGCTTCTCTTCCCTGGATGCAGAAATCCTAATAGGAATTTCCCTCAGATACCTTTCCAGGAATAATTTTTAAATAATCTTTTGACACAACTTTGAATCACAAAAGTAATGAAAATCCTCAGTTGAAGTCCTAGAATTCACAGAGAGTGGCAACTTTTCTATATTTCTGAAAACAGAAACAAAAGCAAAGATTTGAATGATTTCTTCTTCTTTCTATATTTCAGTCAGGGGCTCCACCGTAATATAACAAAATTGGATATTAAAGTGATTCATTTCCTATACTTTTCAAAATATCTAATACAAGACTTGTAAAATTGGGTGGGGGGAGAAGAATCCACCTCCCAAACTAGCAGATTAATGTCAGCAATTAGCTTCAACATGTCTACTCACCTAGAGAAAGTTGAGAGTGATAGGATTGTGTTTAGCCTCATTAGTTAGGAGTACTTTTACATATTGATGCAATGTAGAGAATATTAGTTTTATTGGTTAAAAATTCAAGAAAAAAACCCTTCCTATTGCTTGGCAATTTAGCATCCTCTCAGTGTAACAGACAACGCTTTTGATTTTCCTTCACTTTTCCCTATTTAGGTCCTATTCCAATTCCCATTCATGATGGAACCTGACTTCGAGAAACTCACCCATAATGCAGGTATATGAAATTCCTTCATTATTGCCATCAATGAATATCCAAGTTTGGAAATCTTGGTTGATGAATGATGTAAAGAGGGCATAAAACATCTGATACCATGGTAAGTAAAATCACTGTTCTTGGTAATGTAATTGAGGTAGCCACTAGCCATTAATTACCTTCTGGTCTAAACAAGAACAACAAAAGGCATCTGTAGAACACAAGATGTTGAATGATTGATCCAATGGAGCAGGATTATTCATATGAACTACAGTCACCTTCTTGTCTGTCCCAATCACCACATACACATTTCTGTTAGGTGTTGCATGATGATTAATGGTAGTTCTAAAAATGTAAGTTCAGGAGGTCAGACTTAGTCTAGACTCTAGATTTTCTTTCGTTGTATTAAGTCCTTCCCCCTTTACATCAATGAACACTCATTCAGCTTCAATTTATTTGCCCAGTTATCCCTGCTTTAAGTAATCCAGGCATTGGGTTCTTTTCCTTCCTCTGGTAAGATGTAACATGAGAATACATACTAAAAGTCAATAACAAATAAATACCTCATCTCAGTTCTTCAGATTAACTGTCATCACTGCTTTCTTAACATCAGTGACTAAAATGTGACATACTACTGAATCATTTGACATGATTCCCTATCAATTTCTCTTATTTTTTATTTTTGTTTTCATTTTGACATTTATATTGTAGGAAATGGCTTTGGTAGGATCAGTGTGATGGCAAATTAGGCCTCTTACATAATCTCACAAAGCACAACAATGATTTACTTTGATGATTTATGTAAGAAAAATGGCATACTTTATGCTGCAACTGCTGAAGTAGATCTTGGCAGTTCTGCAAATATAATAATAATAGAGCTCATGAAAGGAGAAGGTGGCTTGATAAAATAATGCCTCTAACATCTCTGAACATGCCAGAGATTCAGAACTGTGTTGTACAATTTTCAGCCAAATTATTATTTCACTGAAATTAAGCATTCAATGGAACGTCAGAAATCTGCATGTCAAATATATTGAAAGAATGGTCCTCTGCAACCCAATCACTAATGCTACTAATTGTAGACTTCCAATAAGTGCCATGGTGAGTTAGACATCCCTGCCAAAGTGGAACAGCATGTATGGCAGGTGGATGCTTGAACCTGGGCAGCGAAATCTCTCTGGAGAAAGGAGAGATCATGGGATAGACCACATGCACTCCAAACAGTTGCTCCTCTTGAGTAGATCACAGAAACTGAGGTTTTGTGGTCAGCTTATGAGTCAAGTGGCTGGGTATCATCTAATCTCACAGCCATAACACACAAACTTTTGTGGACAAAAAGCTCGGCCAAACTTCATTTCTAAAATCACATTTGGAATTATTGCTTTGAAAATATTAAATGGCCAGTTTTTATTATATTCACTGGGTGAGTCTCCTTTTTCTTACAGAAGTTTTAAATACAATTTTAAGGACCGGGAAAATGTTACTTTGGAATAAACAGAAAAAGGATGCTTAAAGTGTTGATTTTGGAAAGTTAATGATGGACCAAGGGTCCAAATGGAAGTAGAATAAAATTTTGAAATTTACTATAAAAAGTCCTTCCTGTGGGAAACTATGGTTTTTTTTGGTTGTTGTTTTTTTAAATGGGATGGACACTAAGGGAACTAGAAAAAATAGTTTATAATTAAAGGTGAAGAATACTTAAATTAAATGTATTAATAAAGAATGGAGCAAAACACTTTAAAAGTAGATTTTTAAAGGATAATTTTGAACAATGGACTCAGGAATTAAGAATGCCTGATACCATATTATACTTATGGTAGTATTAGCACAAAAAAGTGTGTTAATAATGTCACAGAAGAATAAGCTATACTGCATAAGACTGAAAGTCATTTGAATATGGATTTAAATACGACGAGAATGATATGGAAAAAGATGATATACTGGCTATACCAGTGATGGCGAACCTTTTTTTGCTCGGGTGCCAAAAGGCTGCGTGCGCGCGCAATAGCACGTGTGTGAGTGCCCACACCCATAATGCAATGCCCTCCCCCCTGTGCATGCGTGCACAACCCCCCTGTGCTGCCCCCCCCCACGCATGCACGCAGACCTCACTGAAGCCTCCGGACTTCCGGTAGGCCCGTTGGGCCGTTTTTCACCCTCCCCATGCTCCAGAGGCTTTCCTGAAGCCTGGGGAGGGCAAAAACGGCCTCCCCCACCCTCCAGAATGCCAAAAATCAGCTGGCATAGGGTAACGCCTTGCGTGCCCTCAGATATGGCTCCGTGTGCCACCTGTTCGCCATCACGGGGCTATACAAATGAAATTGGTTGGTGCTTTAATACTTATAGGGGACATTCAAGTATCAAGCCAAGAAAAATAAGATACATGGTTACTTTCAAAGACACTATATAAGAAATGCCTTATTGTTAGTATGGGAAAAATTAGGGAACAACAGTATTTAAAGATACCAGTTTGGCTTTCAACGATGGAAGCACTTATACATCCAAATATTATTAATATGGGAAATATTGTTAGATATAAAGATATTTTGACTGAAAAGGGAGAGCTCAAAACTAAACAAGAATTAGAAAAACAAGGGATCAATATGGTTTGGTATACACAACTGCAAATACAATCTAGGTATGAAAAAGATACTAAACTATATGGTTTTTATATGGAATTGGCAGAATTAGATAAGATATTAACAGGAACAGAAGAAAGGGTGATAAAAAACTGTATAGCTATTTATTGAGCATTAAATTAGAAGAACAAGTGAAGGAAACAATGATAGCTTGGGCGAAAAATTTTGGTTATACGATAGAACTAGCAAAATGGCAGCAATTATGGGATAGAAATTATAAATTAACAATGTCAACTGCGTATAAAGAGAATTTGTAGAAGATGTTTTACAGATGGCACCTTCCACCGGCAAGACTGGCAAAGATGTTTAAAGATAAATCAGCTAAATGTTGGAAATGTCATCAGATACCGGGCTCGTATTATCATATGTGGTGGACATGCGTAGAAGCTAAGAAATATTGGACAAAAATACATATGTGGTTGGAAAAGATGATACAACAACATATTGACTTGAAACCTGAAATATGCCTGTTGGGGATTTTACCAGAAAGTTATAGCAAAGAAAATGTATATTTTATTATCCATGTAATAACTGCAGCTAGAATTGTATTTGCACAAAATTGGAAAAGTGAAGAGATCCCTACAGAGGAGAATGTGATTAGGAAAATATTAGAATGTGCAGAAATGAATAGGTTAACACTGGCAATCAAAGAGAAAGAACAAACCGAATACGGTTATTTGGAGTTTATATGGGAGTTATTTTATCGATTGTTAGAGAATAAATATAAAATTTAGAAACAAAAGCAGATGAGTGAATTAATAGAGTTAATAGAGTTAAATAAATTAAGAAGGGGATTGTCATAGTATTAGATATTTAATGTATTGGTATTAAGCTAAGAATAGATTAAATAATGAACATGGCTGTAAACTTTAACTGTTATTGCAGAAAACATTTGTACCCAGATGACACACTGTTTAATGAAAGATGGATTGTATTAAAAGAAAATAACTTTTTTTTCAAAAAGTATCAAGCCAAGAGTGATTTGGATAAACTTTTCTTACTGGATGTACAAAACAGATCTTTTAAAGTGTTGAAGGGTTCTCTGAGAAGGAAGCAAAAATAAAATGGAATCAAGTTCTAGGACATTATTTGAAGGGACTAAAAACCAAGATTGTTAAAAGTATGGGGAAGACATATAGAGTTGATTTATTTGATCAAGGCTAAAATAGATATATAATTATTTTTGGTAACTCTTAATAGGCTTTTGTTAATAAGGAATAAATAGCAATATGTTTAAATTTTGTTTATAGTTAGTGACATCATATCAGCCCTCCCAGGTAAACAGAAAATACTCGATGAGCTGATTCTACTTAATTATATGGATACGTTAACAGAATCTTGCATGTCTGAAGATAGTAATTTCCCACTACCGCTTTTAATTGCTTGATCAGTTAGAAGGGGTTCTTTCTAAGTTTCTTTCTCTGACCATTAATCCACTGGGGGTGCCTGCCTCTCTTGTCCAATTGTTTCCTAGGCAGCATTTCTTTCCTTCATTTTTCAGGTTATCCACCATTTCATTACAAATATGGGATGAAGAGAAGTGATAAGATACTGAAATTGTTTATACTTGTGATAAAAAAGGAAGTTATTTCTTTTTATCTTTGTTTTCTTTTCTACTATTTATTTATTTTTATTATATTTTTTGTAGTTTGTATTAGTTTTTATTTTTTCTAATTGTAATTTTTAATCAAAATTATCACAAAAAATTGAATGCTACTCATTGTGAAGTGTTCTTTTTTTTGGTTCTACTGTTGATCTTTGTATAAAACATACATACTGTATATTAATATAAAGTTGTCTAACAGTAAAATGAACTACTATTCATTCTATTACAGTTTGCCAAATACACTTAAAAATTCCTGTATTATTTAGCTGAAATCAACATTCTATCAGTTAAGTATTCAGTTTTTAATAGGAAGTATCAAATATATTTGATCATTTCTTCTACATACATCAACTCTTGATTTCAAAATAATATGTGCTGCCAAAATTCAGGTTGTTGAGTATTTCTAAGAATATGTCTAAGAATCATCATTTACTTTAAAAAAAATCTTAAGAGTATAATGCAATCAGTCAATACAGTCATGGTATAGATGACTAAAACTTTACAGCTATAATTTTCAAGAAAAGAGACATTCCTAATTAATTAGTAATAGTGTAGTACTTGAATTTACTTGTACCCAGTAAAAAAAAGTTTTGTTTAAAATCTGCCTGTATTCAGTTCCAGTGTTTCTAAAAAATATGTTTTCTATCACATCCTTCCTGCTTTTGAAAACTATTTGTCTTCTGTATACTGAGCATTAATCAATATAGATTTTATCTAATAGCCATCTCTATTATAAGAGATAATGCTTCTTTAAGCTGAGTTGGAGTTTTCAAACAACCATATTTCTAATTTAAATGCAATCTAAAGCTGATTTATTGGGGCATACATGCCATTGACCTTAATGGGATTTGTTCCTGAGTAAACATTTATGTATTTACTTAAAAGATTTATATACCTCTCAGCAACACAATTTCCAGGATGGTTTATATAAAATTATGCTGTAATTACCTAAGCAGCAGTTGTTCTGAAAACATTGAAATCATATTGTTGAATGACTTCATATATGAGGTATTGAAATGATACTTTTCAAACATGAATACTTATAGCAATTCTCCATATAATTATTCAACTACAATGAATAGGGTTAGATGCATATGTAAACTGCTGTACACTTTATTATATCATCACCATCATATCTATATCTTATCATTCAATTACATTATCCAAATGATAATGATAATTTTGTAAACCTAATATTCCTACATTGGCACTTTTTAAACATTTGATGTATTTGTTTACATTCTAAATTAAAATTAGTGGAACATTTTTGTTTTATTTTAAAAGAAAAATAAATATTTAGAATGCATTACATATAAGTAATAATGATCTGCTGCAGTTCTTTCTTTTCTCTCTTTCCTCTTCCCCTCTTTCTCCCTCTCCCCCTTTCTCCTTCTCTCCTTCTGTCTCCCTCTTTCTTTCTCTCCCTTTCTCTCCCTCTCTCCCTTTCTTTCTCTCCCCCTCTCTTTCTCCTTCTCTCCTTCTTTCTCTCCCTTGCTTTTCTTTCTTTTCTTTCTCTTTCTGCAGGCAGAGTTCTGAATATGAGAATCCCTTGAAAATGTAATTCAATGATCTCAATCTTCCATGTTGCACTGGTAACAAGTTCTCTTGTCTGCTCATATATGATATAGTTCTAGAGATGAAAGTGGAGACTGCGAGGGTCAACCATATCATCAACATGTGCTCCCTGTAGGTGTCCAATCTCTTTGGTTGTGTAGCAATCAAGACGTTACTCAGCAGAGCAGATGCAGCACTTCTCCCCTGCTTTCTCAGTTGTCCTCTCTCTTTCTGAGTGATAGGCAATTCGACTAGGGATTGGCTCCACTCCATTCCATCTAACAAGAGATTTCACACTCAAATGAGTATGACAAGTTAACAGCTGCTTTCTCCAGCTGAAATTCCTTGCTCAGCCTCTGCCTGTTAATAGGAGCAGCCCTGGATTAACCATTAAGCAAAATAAGCACATGCTTAGGGCACCAAGGGAAAGGGGGCAACACAGAGTTTTTCCCCCTGGCTATCATGCCCTTAACTCTTTCAGTATCACACTTGCCTTTAGCTTGTTGAGCCTTAATGTCTTGCCAGTAGACAAGACATGAACAATAGAAAAGGTGAAAGGACCAATGTTGGGCTTAATTTAGGGCATCAGCTGGCCTTAAACTTGTAGTGAATAGGATGGGACTATGGGTCCTCCCTGGTGCAAAAGAGTGAAAGGAGTAGACTACCAAAAGTTGAGAAAATTTGCTTTATTTACTTTAATATTAGTTTTCCAGAATCATAAAGTTATACATTCAATTAAACCTATCTCAAAACAATGCTATCCAATCCTGTTATTTGGATGTTTACAATTTCATTTTTGTTTGAGTGACACCAGAATGTCAGTTTTCCTTTAATAAGTTACGTCTAACAAATGTTGCTTCAAAATGCAACTCTTTCTGTATTTTTCAATTTATGAATTCAATGAAGAAAATAAATGAAGCTGTTTACATCTTCAATAAAGCTTCTGCAAGAAGAGAGTTTTATTAGCCAGTTTGGTCCAGTGCTTGAGCCGCAGTGGCGCAGTGGTTAGAGTGCAGTACTGCAGGCTACTTCTGCTGATCACCGGCTGCCAGCAGTTTGGCAGATCGAATCTCACCAGGCTCAAGGTTGACTCAGCCTTCCATCCTTCCGAGGTGGGTAAAATGAGGACCCAGATAGTTGGGGGCAATATGCTGACTCTGTAAACCGCTTAGAGAGGGCTGTAAAGCACTATGAAGTCTAAGTGCTATTGCTATTGCTATTAAGGCACCAGGCTAGAAAACAAGAGACTGTGACTTCAAGTCCTGCCTCAGTCATGAAAGCCAACTGGGTGATTTTGGGCCAGTCATTCTCTTTCAGCCCAATCGACCACACAGGGTGGTTGTTGTGGAGAAAATAGGAGGAGGAAGTTGTGTTGGATATGTTTACTGCTTTGAGTTCTCTGTAAAAATAAATAAAAACATGTATATTTCCCCATGAATTTTTGCTTTTTGCAAGATTCGCTTTTGCAATTTTTCTTTTGCTTGCTGCTGCTGTCTATTGTCCTGTCTTCAGTTCACAGTTCCTAATCTGCAAGGTTGCCCTGCACAGAGAGATGAGGTTTTCAACCTGCTCTTCCAGTACTTTAACTCCATTGCTCTTGCTGGATAATTCAGCTATTATGAGTCCATCAGGTCCAGTCTATATTGCCCAGAAAAAAAGAAGCAATTGATCAATCAGGAGAAAGGGCAATTGCCCCTTTCCGATATCTTTTCATTGCTGAGGAGGTTTAACACCCTTCATCCTGACCTCTCAAATGGTCTCCATAACTTTTTTTTCCCCAAAGACAAAACCAAAAATCTCTTTCCTTTTAAACATTTCAGCCATGAACCTACAATTTTTCTTTTTCCAAATTTGGTGTTTAAACTAGGTTTAGTGTGTTCTGAGGGGCAGTTTGGCACAGGGGTTAAGTGGCACTAGGCTAGAAGCTGGAAGCCGGGTGAGTTCTTCTAGTCCTGCCTTAGTCACAAAGCCAGTTGGTTGACCTTGGGCCAGTTGCTCTCTTTCATCTTAGATTAACAGAGTTGGAAGGGACCTTGTAGGTCATCTAGTCCAACCCCCTGCTCAAGCAGGAGATCTTACACCATTTCCGACAAATGGCAGTCCAATCTCTTCTTGAAAGTCTCAAGTGATGAAGCTCCCACAACTTCCGAAGTCAAGCTATTCCATTGGTTGATTGTTCTCATTGTCAGAAAGTTCCTCCTTATTTCTAGGTTGAATCTCTCCTTGATCAGTTTCCACCCATTATTCCTTGTCTGTCCTTCAGGTGCTTTGGAGAATAGCTTGACCCCCTCCTCTCTGTGGCAGCCCCTCAAATATTGGAACACTGCTATCAGGTCTCCCCTGGTCCTTCTCTTCACTAGACTATCCATGCCCAGTTCCTGCAACCCCTCTTCATGTTTTAGTCTCCAGTCCCCTGATCATCCTGGTTGCTCTCCTCTGCACTTTTTCTAGTCTCTATCTTTTTTATAGTGTGGTGACCAAAACTGGATGCAATACTCCAGGTGCGGTCTAACTAAGGCTTTATAGAGTGGTAGAGCTTTAGGAAGGAGACAATGGCAAACCAGTTCTCAGAAATTTGTCAAGAAAACGGCAGGATGGCAGTTGCCAGGAGTCAACACTGACTTGTAAATATATCACATCCTGCAATTCTACAATGATTTATTAAATACTGTAAAGCCCAGTTTAATAAGGATGCATTTTGATTATGCTGTCATTAAACTCATTGAAATCACAGGGGATGGCTGTTAACACAGAGGGAGAGATGCAGCAACAGCTGGCTTCCCTCGGTCTCGGAGAGGCAGCCAGGCCATATCTGAGGGAGCTGGCACTGCTCTTTCTCTCTCAAGGTCTGGAGCCCTGCAGCTGCCTACTTATTAGTACCTAGGTTGGAGCCGGCCATTAGCTAGGATAAGGCGCTGAGGAGCAGGAAGGAAAGTAAAAACAAAAACAAAAACAAAAAAACAACAAAAAAACTTTCCCTGGTCTTTCCTACTAGCATCCACCTCTGAGGCAGGGTTTTTTTAAAGCAAGCTCGCTCAAGGAAAGGCCCAGAGCCAGGTGTCACGAGTCACGCAATCCCCAGCTGGGGCCCTTTGGAAAACTGGCGCTGCCGCCGCCGCCGCCGCCGCCGCCGCCGCCGCCGCCTCCTTTGCCCTTGGCCAACCGAGCCTCTTTTCCCGACTTCCCATCTGCCTGGGACTCCCGCCCTTTTCCCTCGCCCTCGGCATTTCTCCGATGTCCGCACAGGTGTCCGCGATTGGGTAGAATATGCAAATGCGCCGGTGACGTCACGCAGCGCTGGTCCAGACAGCAGAAATAGGGCAGGAATTCAGCAAAGCAGCATTTACACACCTCTTCGCGCCTGGATTGCGACTGAAGCTGCCTCTGCCTCGTCCTTCTTTTCCGCCTTTTTTGTTTGTTTGTTTGGCTTTTCTTCGTCCCCCTCCCCTTTCCATCCCTTCTCCCTCCTTCTCTCAATTCAGGCCACTACCACCCCTTCATGATCTCCCCTCGCCGCCCTTCCCAAAGCTCCCGCAGGCTTCGCGTTGCTTTCCTCGAGGACGTTTTTCTTTCGAGAGCAAAAGCGCCCCAACTCTGACGTCTCCTTCCCTTCAGTCGCGCCGGGCTCTTTCCGCTGGAGGTGCGCCTTCTGCTCTCGGGCTACTCCAGGTAAACCTTCAATCTCTAGCGTTCATCTCTAGGAGGAAGCTGGGCGAGAGCTGGCAAGCTCGCTGTTCTTTTCCCCTTCGCCGCCAACCAGGGGAAGGAATTGACCCAAGTGATGCGCTGCTCTCCACCATCCCGTCCGCGCGCACGAACGGAGCAATTCGGGGTT
>QLTV01002110.1:261190-325748 GCA_003457575.1 Thermophis baileyi | reverse complement strand
ACACCGGCGCGGGAACTCTAGCGGATGGCTATATAGAAGAGCTGCAGTTCTGCCGTTTTCGCCAAACCTATTTCTCTGGGCGCTTTTGCTTTTGGGGTTTTTTTTTGGGGGGGGAGGGGGGCTGGTTGGAGAACTTTGAATTGAATGCGTAGCTTGAGTCCCGCGATTGCGCATTGCCAACGGCCCGTGGAAGAGACTCCAGGAATCGGAGCGGCTGGCTTGGTCGAGCGCTAGTTTGAGAGAGAGAAAGAGAGAAAGAGAGAGATGCTCTCCTTTAGGACGACGAGTTGGAGGGAGACGCTCGGCTCGCTTTTCGTTTTCAGTCCTGCCCTCTCCGTTAGAGACCTCGGGGTGTGGGAGAAGGAAAGCTTTTCCTGTCCCACGGTTAGCGCGGCGGGTTCTTGGCCCGCCCAATTGTCAGAAGAAGCCCAGGTTTGTTCCTGCGGTGGGAACCTGGAGGCTTTGGGTAGGATCTGCGAGCTTATATAAATGCCTGCCCATCGCATTGCGCCCCTTCCAGTTATGTAAAGATGAGGAAGGAAGTTAAAAAAACAGTGAGCCAAAGCAAATGCGAACGTGAAATAAAACCTAGCGAACTGTAATTTATACAGGCAGCGTTCCCTATACCGCTCCACTCTTTTCTTTCTTTGCAAATCAGCTATGCTTTTCACCACTTCCATGCTCTGCTTTCTATACATGGCCTGCACTTTTCTCACTTTCTGATGGTCCCATCCATTGCATCCAGCCACAACTTTCTCAGTCTGCTTGCTCCCTCCCCTCAGTTTCATACATTTGATTTGCAATTCCATCCTGGCCATACATCTTTTGTACTTTCATATTCAAGTCACATTTTTTTTTAATACTTCCGTTCATTCTTGACCTTATCTAGATTACCACAAAACACATTTAAGTATTCCATTCCCATTGCATTCAACTTTTATGTTTCTCTTAATATACCAACTCTCATATGTAACAAGGGAAGCATAAGTTATTGCATATGAAACCATATTTTCTTCTTTCAACAAATGCTCATTTTTTTTTTGCAATAGACTCCATACTAGCAGCATTTATTTTTTTAAAAAATGTTTCCATTTTCTCATCCTTGGTGACCATTCTACCAAGATATAACAAATTCATCTATCTAAATAAAATACTAGTTATTTGCCATTTATGTATTATCTTGCAATTATTCACTCTATTTTCCTTGTCAATACTGTATTGTTGGCTGTGACATGAATTCAAGATGCTTTGTCCCTGTTGTGTCACATGTTGCATCATATAACCTGTGGGAAATTCACTGCGAAACATTTGGATTCTCAGCCAGCAATGTAATGATCTGTACATGTACTTTATTCAACATACAAATCAATCCACCTTTAACGTTGTTACAAACATTAGTTGTACATTTGTTCATAAATACATTACATCAGCAAAGGGGACATCTTACATTTTTTAAATTCCTTGCTAATTTACTATCCATTTTCTTGCAAGTTTTCCCATCTGGTCCTCCTATATTAACCTTTAATTCAATATTGGCACAAAACATTCTGTAACTTAAACCTTTTCATCATGCATCTTTTCTAAATCAACAACTATAGTCACCTTCCCTATTTTTATACATTTTCCAATGACCTTTTAGCCCCTCCTCCCATTTTCTGCATGTTCCCTTTCCAATGTAGAGTTGCATTGCTCTTCCCAGCTTTGGCTCATTGTCTTTTTTACTGTCTTTTTCAATCAGAATTCTGCCAAATGCCTTCCCAGATACACTTAATGAACAATTACCCTTGAAGTTTCTGCCATCTACAACACATTTGTACATTCTTCCAATCAGGCACAGATGTGATTTTCACATCCTTATTTTTCCGTAAGTCAGTCAGGTCCATATTTTAACAGTTCTCCAGTTACACCATCTACACCTGTAGCCTTACTTTTTAAAAACATTTTTTCAAGTATCTTTTAGTTCCCTTCTTTTCCCTTGAATGCTTACATTTATAGCATTTGTTTTAATTCCACTTGTTGGCATGTTGCTATAATGTCTATATAAATCTGTAAAATACTCTGTCCTATCGTGTCAGCTTCATTTTGGATTATTTCATTCAGTTTTTTATTCCATTTATTATTTTGGAGGCTTCTTGTTTAGTTCTTTTCATCCAGTCCAAAACAAGTACTTATTCCCCCCAAAATTATCTGCATTTTTCTGCTCTTAAAATTGTAGTCATTCATTGCTTCCATTATAACTCCAGTTAGTTCATGGCATGGCAGATTCTTAGTGGTTTCCATATATTTCCTTTTCTAAAATATACTTTATTAAATTTCTTCAAAAGTAAAAAAAAATGAAGAAAATAAAAAAAGAAAAATAGGGAAGGGGAAGGTGCAAAGGAATAAATAAAAAATAGAGTAACTTCCAACTTTCTTCAGTACAGTTACAAATGTAAAATGCATTAACTTTTTGGTATAAAATTCAATATTACATTGTATTCCTGTAATCACAAGCCATTGTAATAATCAAATCCAAAATTAATAAAGCACTTCTTTCAGTTTCTAGCACAAAGTCCCAAAATGGTTTCCGCGTAGAAACAAAGCTAGTCAAAGTCTCTCCTTTAATCAAGGTAGTTAATTTTGCAATCTCAGCGAGTGCCATTAACTTCTCCATCCATTTTTCCTTTGTGGGAAGCTGTAAGTCTTTCCATCTCTGTGCATACAAAAGTCTCACTACAGCTATCATTTATAAGAACAAGACCCTATTTTTTTTCTTTAACCGCTTATCCATCAAATTCATATATTTCCATTCATTCTTTCTGAGAGATTAATCTGCATTTTTCTTACATTCCGTACCTTATTTTTATTGTAATTTCTTTTGCTTGTATGTCCATTTTCCCTGAAGCCACCCTTGATGCTACCCCAAAATGGTTTGTCCTGCAGCTACAATTGCTTATCTCCTTTGTACTCCACACTAATTATCCCAGTCTTTCATCATAAACAAATCAGTTATGATTTTAGATTCATTCCTTTGCTAGGTGCTTGTTTGAAGACATTTATATCTAAACTACATATTTGAAACAACGTTTTTCTGAAAGAGACTCGCTCCTCTAAGTTATTTTTGCCTCTTCAAATTACTCAATCCTTTTTTTGCTTCTTTTTTGTCACCTAGATTATTATCTGCTACATCATATTCATTCAGAACATTGCACTATTTTCCCCAATGGTTATCATACAAACCCAAGTTCATGGTTTTTGTTTGACATATACATATAATATAGCTATAGCAATCATCTAGAGACTTTAATGTGTGATCATATCATGTTGCAGGAAATACATAGTACAAAATCTTTGTGATCATATCATATTGCAGGTTATACATAGTACAAAAGACTTGATGCAATATAGAGAAGATCTAAAATATTTTAAATTCTCACTTCCCTTTAAAATTCTCCTTTTTATTATTAAAAATTATGTAAGAGCCAAGTTTGAAATGATGCAGTCTGTGTGACTTATAGTATCAGAGACTATATACCATAGGGTTCAGAGAAACTTATTTCTAAGTAAAAGCATATTGAAATATACCATAGGTACAAAAGTAAGCCACATATGAATTTTGTGAGACTATATTCCATATTTAGAAGACATAGGTGTAAAGCTCAGCCTTAAGGTTTGCTAAAAAATTGGGAGTTCAACATTTATTTCTAAGTATATTAAATGATCCTAAAATTTCAGTAACATAATACAAACTTTTATGACTTATCCAGTCTGATCTACTTAGAAACTGTTTAAGTATGCTTTATTTCTTTATTAGGATAAAGAATAAATGTTTGAGAATCTTCTGAAATGGATACTGAGGTATTGAACATAATTATAATTATTTTTAAATTCAAAAACTAAGAGGTCACTATATATCTACCTATCGAGTTACTTTTCTTGTGTTGTTTCTTTTAGTTTTGTTGTAAAGTCCAAATTGAAATAAGTAATTCCAAGAAAAGTCCAAAGGATTTTACCTCTAATAGTGTGTGTACTAAATAATGTCTTTAATGAGAATATTTACAATACAATAATTAGCAAAGATTTAAGGATTTATGCATTTATGAATGGGGGGAGGAGGACTCTCTGATGAGTAATTATACCAAAATTTTAAGTGTTAAATCATACAAATTCCTTTCTTATGTTTTAATTCAGGAAGACATTGATTACATGGCAGGGTATTTTAAATATTGTTAGTTGTTTTAAAAAAAATAACTGGAAAGGTTTCAAAGAAAAGTCTTACTCAGTTTTTCTTCTGTTATAGTTTCTAGACATTTTTTCCTTTTTAAAATGTTGGGAGATATTATATAACAAGTTACTATGAAATCTCTCTGATGTGTTGTCATGTAAGACATCTTGGTAGTCATGGTAAACTTGTTTCTAGTTCTACTAGGTTACTTGGAACTTTTACAGCAAAGATGAGCTGTCCATCAGTTGTAGTTCTGAAATCCTTGGAATTGCAGCTCTGATTTTCTCATTATTTTGCCCATAGGTGTCGCCTGTGCTGAATTTAAAATTCTGGGGAAAACGTTACTTTATTTCTAAATATATATATTTTTATCTCAAGTTGAATAGCAAAGATAGAGATCTTCTTTCAGTGTTTCTCTTGCCTTCCTTCTATTAGCATCTTTTTCTATATGATTATACTGTTTAAAATCTTACAGGTATTCATAGGGAAATCAGTGAAGAAAGATAGCAGTACTTCTTTTTAGAGAAATACCATGCCTTGTTTTTTAAAGGGATATCTTGAAAAGATAGTAATATTGTGTTTGACTGCATGTATTTAATGAATCATGATTATAACTATCCTCATGCGAGATAGCAGCTGATTGAAGTTTATGGTCTTGAAGTATCAATTTTGCTTAAAACTGTATCTGCAAAAAAAAAAAGTCGTCTAAAAATCCCTTTTACCATAATTTGTAAATAATTAATAGAACTAATATAAAGATTAACATTCATAATTAGAGCAGATGAGATAAGATCATATGAGAATAACATTGAGTAAATTAATAGTCTAAAAAGCCTGATGAAACTTAAAAGGAAATTTTTTTTGGCTGCATTAATATATTAATAATTACTTTAACTTTTAAATATAATACATATATTCTAAATAAACTTCCCAGAAGAGATTGTTTCACAGATGGTGCATTGCAATTGAAAACACTTCCCTATAATTACACTCCCTAACTTCAAAGGACATACAGAGGAAATGATTCAATGAGGAGAGCATTTTTATGTAATAAAGGAGGGGTTTTTTTAGACAGAGGTAGTATCTTCTAGAAGTGATTAAACATTACTTCTTTGTAATATGCTGCATTATGTTTTAGTTTTGATGCTCAGTCCTAATATATCAGAAATGAGAGAAGTGCATTTTCAGAACCTATCATCAGTATGGTGAAAGTCACATAATCTCTCAACTATCTCATTTTCTAATCTCTGTTCTATTTTCTGTTCTTGGAAAGCATTTTATTTTCATTATTGTGTATGGTTTATAACATTTTCTTCATAATTCTGGGGGAATCAATTGGATTTTTCTGCTAATATTTTCTTTTGCTTCGTCTTTTGCTATCTGTCCCAACCCATTAAGGAGACCATAAAGGTTCTTGCTGGTCCAACTAGTTGTAACCAGTGATTTTTCTAGCAGCTTCAAAATACAAAATGATTCAAAACAGTTTGCTCAAAACTGTCATGATGGCATCCATACCATAGTGTTGAAGAAAGTTTTATTAAATGAAAGCTGCAATTTTCGTTAAAAGCATGATTATTAGCTTGACCTTTTTAAGTAACTCATTCCAAAACTTTTCTGTAACACAGTTTTAACATAATTAGAGCAGATTCTACGGGGCCCCAAATTTGGGCAGGGAAAGCAAAAGCAAAAGTTATAATGCAAAAATTAGGAGCTTTTATTGCTTCAAGGTCACTTTAATTCTGCGAAATTATAAGGAAGAAATTGTGAGGAATGATAATGTTCTGGCACAGAAATATGTTTTACCCTTTGGTCTAACATGCATGCTGTCGTGTAGATTCAGGTTTGCTTTGAACACTGTTCAGTTAACTATTTGACAGTAATAACTAAGTGAAGCATAGTATAGGGATTGTATCTGTGTTAGGTGGCCCAAGGAAAATAGAGAAATGATTGGACTGAAACTTTTGGGGATGTGCTGAATTAGTTACAATGAAATCAATGTGCCTTCTGTTAATGTTCTTATATAAAGAAGGCAACACAGAGTATCAAGCGAACATATGACTCCCGTTGAATGGATAAATATTTTTTATTTCTTCGAAAGCTTTCCCTATGGCAAGCAATGCCATGATTTGTGATCTACTAGTTATCTGGTTCTATTCACCATTTGCTAAGTATAATAGTAGTTGGAATGGAAAGCATACATATACTGTAGAAGGGAAAGCTTATTGTATTTCTGTTCTAGCATATCCCTGAAGTATTTTCTCATTGAAGAAGCCAACAGTCTGCCCTTAAATAGATGAAATGGAAGACATGAATTGGACTGTTACAGGACAACTGAATCAAAATTTGTCATAAGAGAGAAAAATGGATTTTTAGGATCTTCTGATCCATTCAGTTTGCTAGAAGTTATTTAAGGCTACTGATCTACTTTTGTTCCAGCATTAAATATGCCTTCCTATTCTCTAAAGCCTGGTTTGGCTGTAGTGTAACTCACTCAGTTCCTTTTAAGTTTTCTCTCCCTCTGTTTTTTCTTCTTCTCATGCTACCACTATTTTCAACAATTTAACGCAGTTCAAATAAGTTCACTGTTACAGTTCAGATGGCATGAAGTTTATACTTTTGAATTTAAATGTGAATTTATATTTCTTTAATAACACGTGATTTTTTTTCCATTTGATTTTATAGTCTATCTTTCCACTGAATTCTTAGCTATAATTCAAAACAGAGAGATAGGGGACAAAACTTAATTTATTGATTATTATTTTTCTGCACTCAAATATAACATATTAAGACTAGGTTCAGTCGAGGCATCTCATTTATCACAATTTAAGAGATTGATCTGAGATTATATAGATAATTAAGTGCAGATATAATTCAGCTTCAAGGTGATTTGCTGATAGGCTTAATATACAATTAGGATAGTTTCTTAAAAGAACTAATGATATTTTATAAAACCAACAGGCAGTAAAATTAATTTTGAAATTGCCTAGCAATACAGCTGCTGCAGCAAAATGGCTTTTAGAAAATGTGCCAGAGGCTAACTGTTTTTATGAAAAATACAAAGAAACTATTTACAGAAAGGTAGATCATGGAAGGGATATTTGAGGCATCAAGTTCAATGTAAGGATCTTCATTACAGCGTGCCTTGCATTTGAATGCATCCACTGAAGGAATGTGTATCATCACACTTGGAAATTGTTTCTTTTATCCAACTGCTTTTACTGATAAGTTTCTTCTAAGATAGAAGTATCTACAGAATCTTAGCAGTCTCACACCACAAGCTCTGACTCTTTGGTACATAGGTATGATGCAGATAGAAAAGGGGGGTGGGCTTGTATTGCAGTGGCATGATAATGGCTTGCTTTCATCATTCTGTCTCTTCTTTTGCTTCTACTCCAAGGCTGCTGCCATTCCAATATTTAACTGGAATTTGCCTTCCTGTAATTTAAATCCATTAATCTCTATCTGGCATTTGGGATAAGTAGAAAACACATCTTCATCTTCTGCTGTGTAACATCTTTTTAGGTCTTTGAAAACTCTATTTTGTATGCACACACACACAAACACACAATACAGGTAGTCCTCGACCTACAGCAGTTCGCTTAGTGACCATTCAAAGTTACAGCGGCACTGAAAAAAGTTACTTTTTTCACATTTATGACCATTGCAGCATCCCCATGGTCATGTGATTTACATTTGGCTGCTTGACACCTGATTCACATTTATGACGGTTGCAGTGTCCCAGAGTCATGTGATTCCCCTTTCGCAACCTTCTGACCAGCAAAGTCAATGGGGAAACTGGATTCACTTAACAACCGTGTTACTAATTTAACAACTGTAGTGATTCACTTAACAAATGTGGCAAGAAAAGTCATAAAATGGGGCAAAACTCACTAAACAAATTTCTCACTTAGCAACATAAATTTTGGGCTCAATTGGGGTCGTAAGTTGAGAACTACCTGTAAACTAAATATTCTCAATTCCTTGGGTTTCTTGTCAAAGGATTTAGTTTCTTACTCCAATCAGCCACTTCATCCTTCTTAAAACTATATCAAATAATGTGACTTTTTAAAGTATGGGCCGTTAGCTGCATATGATATTAAGGTAAGGTCTTACCCGTATAAATTAATGTAGAACCATTAATGCTTTTTCTTTTCTTTCTGCATCACACTGGTGACTCATACTTGTTTTGTCATTAGCTGCTATTCTGATATCTTCTTTCATAAATATTATTACTAGGTTAGGTATTCTTATTGTATATCTCTACCAAAATAAGAATTGAATATACTTGTATATTTTATTTATTACCCGTTAGCATTTGCTGTCATCATTAAGCAGCTGATATATTGATGGTCATCCTTTTATTTAAAGCAGCCTTTTTTTTTTGTTCTTTTGCCGAGCTACCCTACAATTCTGGGATGCCTATCTGTACTTGGGTCACTATCCCTCTTTCTATCTCCGTACAGTATGTCTCCTTTTTTTGTTGTCTTTGTAAAAGATTTTTGCAGTCCTTCTCTTATTTTTTCACTATTGGCAATTGTGCCTTTTGGTTTTTTAAGAAACTTTCTTTCACTTTGAACTCTCTCTTCTCCTTCCATGAACTCTTTATTCTGAATTCGCTAAAATTCTCTTTCTTTGAAGTCCAAGATATGTGTTTGATTATATTGTGTTAGCTGCATTGCTTTTATATTAAAGCAATATTAAAATCTTAAAAAGAACTCCAATGTTACATGGTTTTTTCTTCCTCCCCACCCCTCAGCCCAGTGTTTCTGCTATTACCACTCCCCCCCCCCAAGAAGTTTTCCCTATGGATTAGTTTCAGGTTAGAAAGAGTCAGGAATAGCTGATCTTTCTCCACCCGTGAAGGAGAAAGTTGTCAGCAAGTAGGGCAATAATTTATTGGGAAAATCATCCTTGGCAGTGTGTCTCCAACAGATGCCAGGGCAATTAAAGTCTCCCATCAGTACCATTTCATGCCTATCTGAAAGAACCGCAATTTGCTTTAGGAAAGCATGAGCTATATATTTTATTTCATTGGGCAACATACCAACAACAGCTTTTTTTTAAAAAAAAAATCTGTCCTCTATTTATTTTAACCCAGATGCGCGCTCTTAATGCCTATTCCATTCACTGGAATGCATGGCAGATATTTTTAACCTATTGTGGGACACCTCCTTTCCTGTTTATTTATTAATCACATTTATATGGCTGTCAATCTTACACAAAGTGACTCTGGGCAGAACCTACTTCCCTTTAAAAAAACCCAAATTGTACCTTTCACTTACTATATTTCAAATACTTAAGTTGTTCTACTTACATAGATTCTGTAAAATTACTCTTTAAAAATAATAGAGTGAGAACAAATTATTCTGATTTGCAAAAGTGTGCATCTGCTGAAAAAAAAGGGCAGTGACGTATTATAAATAGTAAGAAACAGTATTAAAAATAAAGGTACAATATCATAACTCCCTTATATAAATCAATAGTAAAACTGTATCTGGAATCTGGAGTACAGTCCTGAGAACCTTAAAAAAAAGGTTATAGTGGAGCTAGATAAGATTCAGAGAAGGGCAATTAAGATTATCAAGGGGCTGGAGAAGTCTCCTGGACTTCCGGGGAAGAAATGACAATCAAGAAGGTTCTGCGATAAGCAAAGCTGATGATTGTAGTAGAATGAAGAGCCAGTGAAAAGCAGTCTTTGTAATTCCCCTCTGGGCAAGGAGAGGACTTGAACTAAAGTGCTCCAGTGCAGGGGTCTCCAACCTTGGCAACTTTAAGACTTGTGGACTTCAATTCCCAGAATTCCTCAGCCAACAAAGCTGGCTGAGGAATTCTGGGAGTTGAAGTTCACAAGTCTTAAAGTTGCCATGGTTGGAGACCCCTGCTCCAGACAATTGCTGCTTATGAGGAGACTGCAAGACAGCAGTTTCTGGTGGGTTAAATGCTTTTTCTGGGAGCTGAGGGAATAGCCATCTTTTTGCTCCAAATCATGGCCAGCATTTTCCAAAGGACACTGGCTTCACATACTTCCTTTTCTAATCACTTTGGGAAATTGCTTCTTAACTGCTTTTCTTTTTCTTTACTTTATTCTTTTATTTTTGTTTCTATTTTTCTGTTCTGTACTTTTTATTAGTTCCTTTTGTAATACTTTTTATTGTGGCAATCTTAATTTTTAATAACATTATTAAAATCCCATGAGGAAAAGTTGCAATATTCGGGCCTTTTTAGTTTAGAAAAGAGAAGAATGAGTTGCTGGAAGAGAAACATAGGCTTCCTTGTGCAGTTGGTTGGCCACCATGAGAAGAGATGGGTACAGTAGATGGGTCATCTGTCTGAGCTAGCAGGGCACTGCTTATATTCTTACATTCTTAAAAGCTGACTCTTATTAACTGCATGCATCTATTCATGTTTTTTGTACTTTTCCTATAGGATAAAATGAAATTGATCCTCATACTATTTCCATAGCAGAATACCATCAAAAATATATTTTTTAAAAAATGCCTTAAATCTTTCTTACAAAATCCTCAATTTCAAATAATAGTTGACGGCTTGCTTTTCCTGTGTTATGAAAAAAAAGTGAGGCTAAGCTCACTTCTATATCCGCCTGTTAAAATATGCCTCTTAGAAGCATTTTACAAAGAGTGGATCTTGCAATTGTATATTAGGCATAGGAGAGAAAAAACATATAGCTGGCTCCTGGGCATTCATTGTAATCCGTGATTAATACAAAATAACAGCTGAAATGAAATCATGTATTTATTATTTATCCCCATTTCCTCCAGAAGTACAAAGTACACATGCTCCTCCCATTTTTAATCCAACAACCCTGTCTAATAAACAGGGTGGAAAGAGATCTAATGAGCTTTGGTGGTGAAGGGCAGAGTTTAACCTGAGTTTCCATTGAATTAGCCCAGTACCTTAACCAGTACATTATACTGACATAGAACGAAATAATTAGCTAATTTAAATATAAGTAGGGGGTACTCTAATGGCTAATGGAGTGGAGTAAAATTTGGGAGCCCACAAAAAATCATTGGATGACTACGGACTAGTCACTTTCTCCCAGCTCAGCCCAGCCTACTTCAAATATTGTGAGAAAAATAGGAGGAGGAGGAAGCAGTTTATATGTTTTGCTCCTGAATGAAAGGCAGACTATAAACTTTATAATATTTATTTTAAAATGGGTAATGGAATGTAGATTACTTACAAATGGGGCAGTGGGAGAGATAACTATATTACATATTTAGAATATTTTATCTTATGGATTTTTTTTGTATCGGAGGTAGCCCAACTTTGTTTTATACACTTCATGGTCAGGTTGTAGTGTTTTTGTTGGTTTGTGGGCCACTATGATGCCTAACAGTTGGGCCTGCTGGGAGGGCTCTGATACGTTTTGTGTATGGAAATATTATGGGCGGTGGCCCATAAATATGTAGAAACATTACAAACCAAAAGACTGCATGCCTAACCAAGACAGAGCTTACACTGTTTCCATAATTAACAACTGGGATTGCAATTGGCTAACTACCTAGGAAAAACAGGGAGGTAGCTATATTTTAAAAAAACCTAAGTAGCACACAACTACAATAAAGAACTAAAATCATAAATCCTTAAGAGCCATCCATGCCATCAATGCAGATTACACAATTTACTATGAAAACACAAAAAAATAATATATCACACAAACATTAGAAAAGCCAAAGAATTCCTGGAAGCCTGGCACTCAAATAAATGAGTTATCAACAGATCAATAGAGCTGGATACATTCTACAACCTAGCCAAATACCTGATCCAGGTCACACACAGCAAGCAGATGAGGCTGTTCAATCAAAGTAGTAACAACACCATTCACAGCAACCAATTAATCAGCATCTTCCAGGAAAATTCCAATCATTCCCCCCCCCCTCAACCTAACCTCTTGTGTTCCAAACTTAACATAGTCTACAAATACTAAAAGGCAATCCCCATTGTTGTGCTGAGGAAATCTTCATGGGATCAGGGCAGAATCCATGATAATCTCAGTATTGATCTCCCAAAGACCAGGCAACCCAACTATTTAGTCTGAATATTGTATCTCTGTGGAGACCCTAAGGATCTATGGACCTGGCATACGGCAGTGGTACCACTATCTGTCAGTGCAAGCTGGTTTTGTAGAAATAGAAGAAAATAGCTTATAAAGGTCAATGATATTTCTAAAAAAAATTCAAGAAAAAATGGTACTTATCAATGCATGCTTGAAGAATGAACATGAAATTGGTGTGACTGGATGATTTTATTTTCAATTGCAGTTAGGTATTTACTGTTGTTGTTTTGTCCTATTTCCCCATTAATCTGTACATTTCAGTTTAGAAAGCTGCATTTATTATATTTAAAATATATCTGTAGTCCAATATAGCAGTAGATGATTTGAAATATGGTGCTGCATCAACCATCTCATGTTATCTAGGGTGACCATTACTTAGAATTTAGTTTATATTGGTATATACTGATGTACTCATTTTCACATTTCACATAAAAACCCTTTAACTTAATTGAATATCCACAATTAATAATAATTCAAATTTCCCATCCCATTTTTTTCTACTAATTTGTTTTGCCATAAACAGTATACCTCATCATGTAGCTTAATTTCCAAATCCTACATAAAAACCCTTTAAACCTAATTAACTATCCACAATTAATACTATTTCAAATTTCACCATAAACAATATACATCATCATGTTCAAATCTAACATAAAAACCCTTTAACTTAACTATCCATAATTAATAATAATAATACAGTTTCCTTAACTCTACTAATATGAACCCTATTTTCCTCCCTCCTTTTTACTAATCTTCCCCTCTTTAACCATTTTCTTTTGGTCTCTAAAAATTCCCTTTCTCATTAATTTTCCTTTTATCCCCTTCCCTTAGCTCAGTGGTTCTCAACCTTTCTAATGGTGCGACCCCCCTGTGCCCCCCCCGCCGCCGCGACCCCCCCGCCACTGCGACCCCCTCCCTGCGTGGGATGAGGTGACAAAGGGGGCGTGGCACCAGGGGCAAAATGCTCCAGGTTCAGGCTTGCCTGCAGGTCGCCGGACAGCTGATAGCGTCGGAAGCGGGAGACTTCACCCGGACGCCGCCATTTGGGTTCTTTTACCCTCTGCGCATGCGCAAAGCGTTCTGCACATGTGCAGAGGGTAAAAGAACCCAAATGGCGGCGTCCGGGCGGGTGGGCGAAGTCTCCCACTTGTGTCGCTACCGGCTATCCGGCGACCCGCAGGCACGGCCGAACCGGGAGCATTTCATCCCTGCAGTGACGGTGGCACCAAGATGGCAGGCTAACGTGCGCGGCGACCCCTGTGAAATGGTCATCCGACCCCCAAAGGGGTCGCGAATCACAGGTTGAGAACCGCTGCCTTAGCTACTTCTTTTTCTTTTTCTTTTCTTTTTATATATCTTATATCTTTTCTCCCGAGTCCTTATTCTCTCTTTTGAAAATATTTTTCGCGTGTCTCCCCAATTTTCCCTAGTCCTTTCCCACTATTTAGCAATAGCAATAGCAATAGCACTTAGACTTATATACCGCTTCATAGTGCTTTACAGCCCTCTCTAAGCGGTTTACAGAGTTAGCATATTGCCCCCAACAATCTGGGTCCTCATTTTACCCACCTCGGAAGGATGGAAGGCTGAGTTAACCTTGAGCCGGTGAGATTTGAACCGCCGAACTGCAGCTAGCAGTCAGCTGAAGTAGCCTGCAGTGCTGCACTCTAACCACTGCGCCACCTTGGCTCTTTACCCTTTGATTGATTCTTTTTTGAGGAATATTCCCCTCTGTCAACTCTTTCCGTGCCACTGTAAATCCCAGCGAAATCATCAAACTGTTATTTATTTTCAGTCCCCTCTTCTTCAATGTTATTTTCTTGTTCCTTATTTGTATTCTCTTTTACCACCTTCTCTCCTATTTCTTGCTCTATGTGTTCCAGCAAAATTTCTGACTCTTCTCCTATTTCATGCTCTGTATATTCCAACAAAATTTCTAACTTTTTATCACCTTTTAGGTGATTTTTTTATCATCTCAAATAATTCCTCATACATCCAAATCTCCATATTGCCAATTTAACAGGCTTTTACACTTTTTATACTTTTAAACTTTTTATATTCTATCACATTTAATTAAAACTTAGGGTCCATATAGTCTCTTTTTTTATTTTCAACTTCTAATGTGTCAAATCTGAGTATTATTCCAGCCAAGTCCAATTCCACATTTTATTTGTCTTCCACAGCCATAGAAAAACAAAGCCAAGCAGTATAGGCAAAACAAATACTCCTTAAAAATTCTCAGAGCTTCCAAGTTATCTTCTTTCAGTCAAGGTCAAGTTATACAGCTGCACTTTCTCTTTAAGTTTCCATAAAGTGTTGCAATATTTTCTTCTCTCCAGCAGATGGCTCTCTCCAATACACAATACACTCAAGTCAGCTAGTTGTCAAAGCTAGCAAAAAACAACAACTTTAAATCCACACAAAAAAATGCTTTCTCCGGATTTCTTCTTTTTATTATTTAATATTTCTCCAATTGCAGTTATAACAAGAATAATCTTCTTGGGCTTTGGTAGTTTAGCCTCCGCTTTCTTTCTTTCCTCTATAATTCCCAACTGCCAATTAGCCGCTGTTTTCAGCTCGGGAAATTCTTTTAAAATCCAAATTTAAGAATGCCTTTTACCTGTGAGTTGGCCACTCTCCACCCAGTTTCAGCACTCCGTCCAAACACCGCTCCTGCGCATAAGCTTAGTCCGGTTGCCCCAGCTTTGTAGTGGTCATTGAAAAATGGCCACCACTGCCACCGCCGGTCTGAAGAGCTGTCTCTTACTGATCGAGGAACTTGCCTGCTCCTCTAGGTCATCCGAGACACCTCTCCTTCTTCACCGTCCCTTCAGGACTGTTCTGGTCCAAAGACGCCCCGACAGCGGTTTGTCAGACTGGGTTTTCGCGAAGCTCATCAGAGCTCGGCTATTTCTCAGCCTGTCTCACCGCGACACTTCTGGTTTCTCCAAATCTCTGCCTTTTTTAAAAATCCTGGATGAAACTCTTTATTCCCCAACTCCAGTTATGATCAATTTCATAGGTTAAAATAGGGATGTATCTCTTTTTGGAATATTAACAGAACAATGTATGAAGCAAGCTAATATCTCTATGTTTAGTTGCAATTATTTAGGGTTATGGTATCAATGTTATAAAATGGTGATAATAATTATCATAGATCCCTTATTTCATATAAATTTCCTCCTCTTACTATACACAAAATTTTTGTAATCCTTGAGTTACGACAGTTCACTTAGCAATCGTTCGAAGTTACATCACCCCCAAAAGTACTTACGACACAGTCTCGAAGTTATGAATGTTGCAGCACAACGGCAGTTATTTTACGACTGACCACAGAGACACTGCAACATATTCCCCCTACCTATCCCCCCCCCACAGGGACCTAACAGGCACTGGACCTGTGGAGACTCACTTAACTTGCGAAGATCTCCACGATCAAGAGATCTGTTTCCTCTCCAGCCTCTCTGCTGTAGTTTTTGTGCTTGCTCCTGGAGCACCAATAGTGGAGCAGTAAGACCAGAGGCGGAGTGGGATGAACGTACCCTGTTCAGCCTGGCTGACTCACCAAGGCTGCCTATGGAGGACACCCAATCTGCTTTTTGAGCACTGGGCAGCGTTGGTGAATCTGAAGAAGCATGACATCGCATCCCCAAAGGCTCCCAGTCTTTGCATCAAAAGACTTTGTTGGGGAAAATGGAGGCCTACAGAGGTGCGAGATCGCGCTTCTTCAGCTCTCTGTCCTCTGCTCCAAAAGCTTTTGCGAAGAGGATGGAAGACTTTGTGGTCGCGATCTCACGCTACTTCAGGCCTCCATTCTCTGCAACAAAAGCTTTTACAAAGAGCCTGTGGAGACCCAGCGGAGCAGGATAGGTGGGAGAAGTAATTGTGGGGACCCCATGAGTACCTCAGTGGGTCGGGGAAGGCCTTGAGTTGTCTGAAGCAGGTGGCCTGTTCCAGCACTCCCCCCCCATGGTTTTCCCCACCCTGAGATACCTCATGTGTACTTAACGACCTGTGCATTTGATTAACGAATGTGTTGGGGAAAGCAGGGAAGGGTCATGTCAAATGAACACGATTCAATTAATGAATCCTCAGGTTAAGAATGTAATTGGCAGGCTCTATTACATTTGTAACTTGAGGATTATCTGTATAGAGAACATGGCTGCTGCTGCTGCAATAAGTGTTTAGCATTTGAAGAGCTAAATGTGTATTAGAAACTCTGCAGAGAAAAAAGATAACTGATCAGAAGTGACAAATTAAAAGAGAAAAATAACAGCTTACTGAATTTTTCTCTAAAAGGTTTATTGTAAAAGTGGAAGGGTGGAGAGAGAAAAGTCCAGTTACCTAGGAGAAAAATAGTGATATACTAATAGCAATCTTCTCTTATGTACGAATGCATTTTCAGAAAGGTTCCTGACCATTCTATAAATTAGTATAAATGTTTGCGCATATAAATTGATCTGTTTGGCAGTGTCATTAATCCCATTTGCAGTTTTAGTCTATTACTGCTTCATACATGATGCTTATATATTGTTATGATGTTTAATATACAGGTAGTCCATGACTTATGACCACAATTGAGCTGAAAATTGAGAGTTTTGCCTCATTTTATGGCCTTTCATGTTGTTAAGTGAATCACTGAATTTGTAAAGTTAGTAATACGTTAAGTGAATCTGGCTTTCCCATTGACTTTGCTTGTCAGAAGGTCACAAAAAGTGATCAAATGACCCTGGGACACTGCAACTGTCATAAATAAGAGTCAGTTGCCAAATGTCTGTATTTTGATCAATGTGAACATGGGGATGCTGCAGCGGTTGTAAGTGTCAAAAATGATCATAAGTCACTTTTTCAGAGCTATGGTAACTTTGAATGGTCACTAAAAGAGCTGTTGTAAGTTGAGGACTACCTGTATAGTCATTTTAATTACAGTGAAGGCATGCACACATCTGTAACTCTGAAAAGTTTTAAAAAGTTAGATGCTTGTGTTTATTTGGGTTTAGGAGTGATTTTTTAAAATTCTTCTTCAAGTTGTCCTCTCCAGTATTATAGCAGGTTAGCAGAATAACTCAAATCTTTCAGCTTGGCAAACAAAAGACATATTAGCTGAGTCCCTACGCTCAGTAAATATAAGAAAATAAATTGAGACTTTTATGCTTTTGAGTGACTATAATGAAACAATAGTCCTTCCGACACAAATGATTAAGTCTTAAAAATGACCTTTGAGAAGTCAATCTGACATGAAACAGAATGAATCTCTGTTCATTAGACTAGCAGTGCAGTGACCCCTAAAACATTCATCACTTCAACCAAGCCAAAATGTAGTTACTTCTTAGAAAAATGCCTATCCCAATTCTGTAAATTTCTTCCTAGTACAATACACAGTCCTATCTGAAACCAAGGAACTGGAACCTGTCTACTGTTCTGAGACTAAATTTCTGATTATTTTTTATGGGTTGGATTCTAGAGATCATTATTTCTTCATTTAGATGGCAACTTTCCAAGGTGGTAAGAAATTACGGTGAAAAATGAGTACATAACTATAAGGTGATTTTCAAAAACAGAGTGACGATTCTGGAGGGAAGGTGATGATGGAAAATGTTATTCTGATCTTACGTATTACTGACAGTGTGATTATTTCAACAGATGTTATTTGAAATATTCAGCCTATTAATGAAGCATTTGAATTTCGGTCTTGTTGTAGAACATTCTCACAGTTCAAAATGCTGACAGTTGAGCACTTTACTTCATGCCTCAAAAAAGCGTTAGTATCCAAATTACCTCAAGCTTTATGCATTCTAAATATTCAAAATTTAATTATCTTTTAAAACACCAAATTTATGTGCCTGTAACGTGATTATCATATATACCACTTGTTCTTCAGTGTTCATGTTTGCTCTCAGAATCATTAGAATTAATAGCTTACCCAATTACTATATAGCCTGTGCTGTTTGTGGTTATGTGTGCCATAAATGAAATGATTGTAAGAAAAATAGTGATAAAAGGAGACTTACACATGATCCATATATATCCCATTTTATTTACTCTTGTAAGAGGCTAAAATGTTTCAATTATGATTTAAAAATTATGCATATTTTCTACTCGGTTACAATGAAGAACCAACTTCATTTTGATGTTTTTTTCCCGAGGGGTAGTTCAAATAAATAATTTTCAAACTCTGGGTTCAGTTCTGTTTGTTAACTGTATCTGAAACAAACTAAGGTTCCTATGGTTAAATGTAATGGGAAAATGTAGTTTGTTCATAAGGATATCTAGATATGCCATCTCTGCTGAAGAAGGGAAGAGAAAAAATGGTATAGAAGTCTAAGGATTACTGCATTATGACTTTTGAACTGGACTTTGGTTTGCATCTACAATTCAATATCTCTCTACTGAAATCTGTTTTACTAATCACACAACTGTGCTGAACTCACCTACCGTAGTGTGTAAAGTATGGTTTGTGGCAAGGTTGGTCAACCTTCAACCCTAGTTGCAAGGAATCTCTCAACCACTCCTCTCCCACTCCTGGAGTTCTCTATATTCATGTTTATATTAAGAATGATGCAAATTTCCATCTTCCTGCGTGATTAAAAAAAGTTGTATGTGTCCCCACCAAAAGTTTAACATTGTTTCATAAATAATCATACCCAAGAAAGCCAAGAAAAGGTGGTGGTAGGGAAGCCGCCTCCACTTCTATAGTGTGGCCTCACTCTGCAATATTGCTAAGCCAGCTGGGACCACAATGCTTGATTCTCTCCACCCCCATTGCAAACTGAAGTGCTCACCTCTGGTTTAATTGTTTGATATGATGTATAAGCATAATCAAATATGGCTTATTCAATAAGCAATAGAATATTAACACAAACAAACCAACAGGCATTAATTCTTCATGAAAATGCTTTCTTGTTTCCTTTAGAATTAGAGCAATGAAATCAAAGAGCATCTGGTTATTCCTCCTATTGCTTGAAGTTTTCTTATCAGTGGCTTGTGGATGGATGGAATCAAACTGGAACAGACAATTTTATTCTGATTCTGGGAGGTTCACGCAAGAGGTAAGATAAAATTTAAAAATTACTTTTTTTTTTTTGGTGTTGTGCTTCTTCGTTCTTCCCAGTGTACATTTTCCCCTTCAAATTGAGATTTTAAAAAATTATAAGAATTTTAATGTCAAAAATTATTAGCAATAATTGAAAACCTGAAGCTTCCATATTTTTCAAAAACAAGCTTCCATATTTTTAAACACAAAAGATCAAATTTGTATTCTACGTATTCTTTCTTTTGTTCTTTATTCCTCTAGAGGTTGCTGAGCTGTAGCACATAGACAGTATGGCCAATGGTGAGGGATGCAGAAAGCTGCAGTTCATCAAAATCTCCATCAGTGCTGTAAGAAATTACCGTGTTTTTCGGAGTATAAGACGCACCGGAGTATAAGACGCACCTTAGTTTTTGGGGAGGAAAATAGGGAAAAAAATCTGCCTACCATCTTATGTACTATTCATCTGGCTAGCGTCCTTAGTCTGGTCAGCTTCAGCACATTATATTATCCCCTGGTTAGGGCTGAAAAAACCTTCTTCGGAGGAAGTAGCAATGAAAAAAGCCTGCAAAGCCGGGAAGAGCTGGAAAGATCGTTAGTGCCTCGTTAGGGCTGAAAAAAAAAAAGCTTCAAAAAAGCTACATTCGGAATATAACACGCACCCAAATTTTCAGCCTCTTTTAGGGGGGGGGAAAGCTCCGAAAAATACGGTAAGTGGAGCTTACACATGGTTCAGTCTTGGCCTTTATTTTACCAACCACAAATACATAAGGAAATGTTGTCTTCCCCAAAATTGCATAATATGGTTCTTGATTTTAAAAAAAATGACATTACATTTCCCATGTCTAACTCAGAAAAAATCATAATATAGCATCTTCTAATCTTTGGTCCAGGACTGATTTTCTTACCTTTAAAAAAAGAAACCCAAATCCATAGATTCCCCAACTATAAATCTCGATTTTAGTAGTAGTGATGAACTGAGTTGAGAAATAATAAAATTCAGTTCAATATGCTGGTCTACAATTTGGTGCAGTTCTCTCTTTTGTCCATTCAAGTATGCAGGGTATATATGTATGTCCAGTTCACATGTGATTCTTTAAAATTATAATGTCTTCATTATTAATTTTTGCTAGGAAGTATCTTGTTGAGATAATGAATGCATTTATTGTATTCATTATATTTATGTATTATATTTATGTATTATATTGCATAAATATAATACAGCCGCTGAATTAAATTCTCAGAATAAAAGGCCATCAGCTATTTTCCCCCTTTGTCACATGCATACATTTGTATGTGTGCCCACACACTAATATATTAATGAATTGTTTAAATATTAGTGAAGGCTTTTCCAAGCTGGGGATAAGTGAGATAAAGAAGTTTAAACATGTTAAACTTAATTTTTAAAATCCAGATTATAGAAGGAAAACGTCATATTTTTCCTCTCCCATCTTCAATGTACTGTCCAGGACTTGAGACTCCCCATCCAGATTAGGTCCCAGCTCTGAAACACATGTTCTATTCCCTTATGTTCTTACCAATTATTTATGCTTATTTTTTAAATGTTTAACAGATAACATATTGCAAAATTAGTCCTTTCAACACTAATAGGCAGAGAGAGAAAGAGATCTCCACCCTCTCTTTTGTGCTTAGGTAGCAACATGCTGTGATCTAAAGGGTTAGAAGAACTACATAGGGCTGATGGCTTAATTAGTCTAAGATGACTTTGCGTTATCTCTCTCATTTAACATAATAGATTAATAGAAATCTTAATGTATTACTTATGAATCTACTCCTAATAGCAGTAATAATACTACAGTAGCTATAGCAGCTATATACATTAGCATAATATTTTAAATTCTGTGCCTTGTGAAGGTAAAGGTCTCCCCATTAACAACCTGACATTTGAAAAAGAACAATGTGACTTGAATGAAATCAGTTGCTGAAATGCCTCGGTAAATGATTTAGCTATAGTTTTTCATATGAAAATTGCACAGAAATATTTATCCACTTGATCTTCTTCTGCAACCCTAAAGTTGTTATACAAATTACTTGTTTTGGGTTGATAAAGAGATATACTAAGTATGGATGCACTAGTCCACACACTTAACTGTTTAACAAGTGTGAAGTGTATGAAAAATTGCAGCTCCAACTAAATGACCAGTTTTATATTGGTATAGATAGAGAGCCTCCCCAAATCCAGCCAAATTCTTGTCAGTCGTAGGTAGCTAGTAAATGCCATCTAAATCAGATTTCTCCAATCTCTGTAGAATTTCTAGTCTATGTGATTAATATTTCTAGAGGATACCATAGTGGAGAAAATTAAGTTAGATATTTCTCTTTAATATACTATATATGCTTTTTATTTACATCACAATTTACCTTTATTTTTAACCGAGGCTTTCCTGGAGTATATTATAGAAATAAATACGTCCTTAACTACCCGTGTTTCCCTGAAAATAAGACCGTCTTATTTATTTTTTTAACCCTGAAATAAGCTCTTGGCCTTATTGCCATGCACTCAAAAGCCCGATTGGGCTTATTATCAGGGGATGTCTTATTTTGGGGAAAACAGGGTACCAGGTTTACAACTCAAAAGATTGGAAAAGAAGGTGAGAATAGAGGCTTGAAAAAAGGAAAATAAGGCTCCTTTGTTTAATAAAATGAGCAGTACAACTGCTCAGGGAGAGAAGGAACCATTCTTTCAGCAGTTCTTAAAATAATCCTGCTTCCCTTCTTGTCTGCTTTAATCTCATTAGGGTTAATGGATGCCAGTATTCTAGAAAGCTGAAAAAATTCAGGCTGCTATTGATCTGGTTTTAGCCTTGTGCTTGATATTTACTTCTGCACAGTAAGAGTTGTAGAATGGAGCCCACATTAATAAGGAAAACCTAATGTGCAAACTCGTGAAGGGGAGAGCAGTGTTCAAGATTGGTTTGATTTTGAGTGAGGGGAAAATTGCTGAGTTCATGCATAATGAGAAAAGTTTAACAGTCAGAAATGGCCTGGTTTTTATGTATCGAGAAGGCAAAATTGGTAGGTTCATACATCTCCCTAATGGCCAACGATGAAGAGACACGAACCGGCACTGCAGACAATGATGTGAATGATCAGATAGTCTTTTGGAGTCACATGGCTGGATCTTGTTATGAACAAAGACATTTCGACAATTCCAGACAAAATGAGAGAAGTGAGGCTGTGGTAGTATGGACATGTGGCCAGGGCTGATGTGGAATCCATCACAAGGCGCCGAGGCAGGCACTTGCATTCAGCCCAGATGGCCAGCAGCCCCAAGGATGACCGAAAAAGCAATGAATGGATTGCCTGCACGACAGCATGCGAACCATAGGCATATGCCCTGCCAATACTGCAGACCAGACAAAGTGGCGGGTGAAATACAAAACTGTGGACCCGGTGATATGACGGGAATAACACAAAGAACAACAACAAGAAGAAGATACATCTCACTAATTAAAAAAACTAGACAACCAGGTTGTGTATGAATTAGGGTGCTTAAATTGATTCTTACCTGCTGGTTCTCCATTAAATCTACCTAAGTTTATTTCTGCAGGATGCAAAGTGTTAGCATGGTCAAAAAACATGTCTGGAATGGCAATAGATTAGTTTGGCAGGAAAAAAAACGAAGGAGAAAGCAGAATATCTTTCCTGCCTTTAATTGCTCAAAACTTACTTTTATTTTCTGGTGAAAGCAGTCATTAGGCTTTTGTTCCCTTTTGATTGCTAGATAAGATCTATGGGCTGAAAAATAAATTTCAAAGTCTTTATGTGTTAAAATTCAGATTTGTGTTGTTTTCCCCCAAAGTGGGAGTAGGATTTAGTTCCTGGTATCTCTGTGGAACTGGAATTGGATTATACCTGTTTACAACTTATTTAGGCTAATCTTGAAGAGGATTTAAGTACTTTGTGCTGCATAACCTTATGCAGATCAAACAAATGTAATTATTGGAGATAAACAAAGAACAAGTTGATTATCTTGTTAATTGCTGTAGAAAATCCTGATCCTTTTATTCACCCTATTTTCTTTCTGCCAAAAGAAAATATCTTCTATTCTGGTAAAAAAACAAAACAAGTGAAGAGTCTTTCTGTCCAAACTTTTTTATGTTTTTTAAGTAAGAGAAGGCATTGGTTATGTGTTTTGTTGGAGACTAGGATTATATCTGTTTCAAAAACCATTTGGAAGAAAGCTTTGGAATCAATAGGACAGAAAGTCTTCTTTAAAAAGTCACAATTTTTTTCAGGCTCATGCAGAAAACTGAAAAAAAGACATGTTACTTAAAAGAAGTGTTGCACTTGCCCTCAGGAGTTCCAGAGTACTATTTCCAAATACATTTTGAAGCCTGCACAGTCAAAGAAACCGTCTTTAGAACCTAATAAAATGTATAGATACTACAATGGATTTTATTTTGTAATGATTTTTGATTTTGGGAGATAGGACTAATGCTTAAATTGTTTAAGTTAGAAAAAAGAAAGTAATAAATATGCTTACTGATTAAAGAAGTGATTTATTAAGAGCCCTGGTGGCACAGTGGTTAAAGTGCAGTATTGCAGGCAAACTCTGCCCACAACCTGGAGTTTGACCCTGAACATGACTCAAGATTGACTCAGCCTTCCATTTTTCCAAGGTTGGTAAAATGAGGATCCAGATTGTTGGGGGCGACATGCAAATAATGTTTCTACATTGTAAACCGCCCAGAGAATAGCTGTAAAGTGCTATGGGATAGTATATATGCCTAAATGTTATGCTTATTCAGTGTGGATATTCTGGAGCACTGCCTATATCTCTTTCTTCCCCACCATCATTAATGTTAAAAAATAGTTTATCTTAAAATCTCTGCAATTATTTTTTTAAAGTTATGCCTTCTTATCAAATGGTTGTGAGGTTAGATTAGGCAGAGTTTAGAAGCAAGGCCCCAAGGCTAGATTATTCTGTTATAGTAACAGTGCACAGGTATGAGCTACATCTATTGCCCAGAAATAAATGGTCAGAGAGGCGAAGTATTAACTTTGGATCTGAGATGGATAAGTGATATAAATAAAGATATATAGCTGTGATGGTGAACCTATGGCACACGTGCCAGAGGTGGCATGCAGCGCCCTCTCTGTGGGCACGCGAGCCATCACCACAGTTCAGCTCCACTGCGCATGCATGCGTGCCTCCCGCCGGCCAGCTGGTCTTAGGGTCTCTGGCGCATGTGCGGGGTGCATGTGCGGGGGCTGTAGGTGCATGTGCAGGGGGCGGGGCGCATGCAGGGAGGCCACACTTACATGCACGGGGCGGGGCACATGCACGGGGGCCGTGTGCACATTGCATTTTTGGGGTTCGGGCACTTTGGGCACTCGGTCCGGAAAAGGTTAGCTTGAATATATAGGCTTGAATCTTAAAGTTTGCAGCTGGTTCCCTTCATGCCAACATATTTTCCATTATCTTTGCCTATGAATGTCTGCTTGGGAGTCCTATAATTTCAGTATTGGTCTGAGCAAAGCCTGTCAGTTGACCTTTTGTAATGCCTTATATATTTTTTAGCCAACAAACAGAAGTGGGAATTTAATTATCACTTATCATCTCAAATTTACATATAGTTTCTGTGTACCTCACTCTCTAAAATCCTAGGAATTCAACTTGCAGTTATCACCCTTTTCTTTGAGACTGATCTGCTTCACCAGTCAGAATAAGTGTATTGTCCTTGCATAGGATATAGTTTTTAATTTATTTTGTTCTTTGTTGTCATTGAAATTGTCATATTCTTCATGATCTTGTCTAGATTTTTCCTCACCTTCCTCTGTTAATATCTTTACTTTTCCAGCAAACAGTTAATCTTTATTTACTCTTGAGCCCAAGAAAGAAAAAGCTATCACCTGCACTTATTTGTATTCAGTGGTAATATCGCAAAGCATATATCATCATTTTCCATTTTTTTACTTACATAATGTCTATCTCTTCTTTATTTTCAGTTAATGAAGTGTGTAATCTGCATGTCTCAAATTCTCAATATTTCTATACAAATATTAAAATTTCCAGCTGTTATTATTTCTTATGATATTCTGCATGTCTCAAATTCTCAATATTTCTATACAAATATTAAAATTTACAGATGTTATTATTTCTTATGATATACAAATTGCATTCTGTGATGCTATTTTTTTTTTGCAGTTGCTTCACACTGTTGCCTTATATTCCAACTACCATTCCAAGATCATTTTCACAAGTGCTGTTACCAAGCCAAGATCCCTATTCTACAGTATATACATGCATTTTACTTTTTTTCATAGATGATGAAATATGGACTTTTCTCTAGCAATTCCACTCTATTTCTTATACCTTGTTGTTCCAGCTATGAAGATCATTTTGAATTTTTCTGATTTCTGGGGATTGCATCATCTGATAAACATTTATTCTAGTTTTTTACCTTGTTTAGGAATTCTTACTCTCTTGAACAAACTCTTTTCCCCATCACCATCTCTTGCATGTATCATTATTCTAAATTTATTAAAATGTCCTTCCTTCCTTCCTTTCTTTGAAGTCCTAGCCATGCGTTTGATTCACTTAGGTTTAATTTCCCTTAAAGTTAAGGATTATGCAGTCATTTTCACCATGTTTCTATTACTTTGAATTGCTCATCAAGGATAATGCCTTCTATCCTATTCTCCACCTTCTCTAGGACAAAGTTATCAGAAAGTAAACTCAGGAATTTCCTGGAAAGACCATGCTTCTCAGAGTCTGTCCCGCATTTGATGTTGCAGTAATGAAACTTTTCTGTTATTATGACTTCACAACTCCCTGAAACAAAATGCAGATTGCTTTTTATTGGGGGAGCAATAGAAGACATCAACATCAGTATTATGTTTATTATTGTTTTTCTCTTCATTTTCAGATTTTTTTTAGTGGTACTGAATAGTTCTAGTATACAACTCAACTCCTTCTCCCTTCCTAATGCTTTTATTTCTACATTTGCTATATTTCAGTCATGGCAATAATTCCATCATATTTCTGTTCTACCTATTAAATCTTATTACCATTCAGTGCTGAGGGTTCAAGCTCATATTTGTTTTCCAACCTCTGAGCTTTAGTACTTAAATAGTTGATGGATGTGAACTTTATAGGTCAGCTTTATTTCTGATTTTTCTTATGTCATCTAGGAGGCCTCATTTCATCGCTATGCCTATTTTCTGCAAGATACAAATCTTTACTTGAATCCTTCATTTTTTATTTGCACCTCTAACAAGATTCAGTTTACACACACACACACACACACACACACACACACACACACTAACTTCACCATGATTTGTCCTAACACATTTTTTTTTGTTTTTATGAGTAAAATTCATCAAGTGCCAGCATAATCTAGATACCCCAGACCATTAAGCCAGAAATGAAAGCTCTCCTGTTAACGTAATTCCCATTGATTCGCTTTTTGTGTCACTGACTTGGAGTACGAATGAGAATACCACCTGAATACTTACGGTCTTGAGTTTCCTTCCAGAATTTTCAAAGACTCTAGTAGTAAGGTTTCAATTGTCCTCTGCACTATCACTTATCTTCACATGTATCAACAGGAAGGAACAATTTTCATTGGACATGACAGGTCTTATGTATACATTCCTCTTCCTAGCAGAAAGCATGCATTTATTTCACTTGCTTATAATAATACTAACACTTTATGAAGTAAAAGTGAATGTGTTTGAGAAGAACATGAATGTAAAATATATCTAAAAAAAATAAGGGAGCGATATAATACGTACTTATGTATTTAAAGGAAAAAATGCAAAATGTGTAATTGAATTATGTACCAATAATTATAATCCTCAGTTAGCTTTTGGTAATTGAGCCCAAAATTTCTGTTGCTAAATGAGGCAGTTGTTAAGGGAGTTTTGCCCCATTTTGTGAACTTTTTGCCACAGTTGTTAAGTGAATTACTGCAGTTGTGAAGTTAATCATGCAGTCGTTAAGTGAGTCTGGATCCCCCCCATTGACTTTGCTTGTCGGAAACCAACTGGGAAGGTTAACAAATGGTGATCACATGACCTGGGACAGCTGATCAGGTGACCATGGGAATGCTGCAACGGTCGTAAATGTGAAGACTCTTAATAAGTCACTTTTTTCAGTGCTGTTGTAACTTTGAGCAGTCACTAAATGAATGGTTGTAAGTCGAGGACTATCTGTAATCACATAAAGCAAAAAAGAGTTAAGATTAAAAGTGAGATGCACAAGATTGCAGAAATGTTTTGATGGGATTTTTGAAAAATATGTTAAAGTGGGTAAAAAGTAGCCTCAAGCAGAGTGAATGTAATTAAAAATAAGAGTGATTAAATTATTTGGGGTGAAAATGAAATGAGGGAATGCTGGAGCATTTTGGAGATTTGTATGGGAAATATGAGAGCCAGTTGGTGTAGGGGTTAAGGCATCAAACTAGAAACCAGGAGATCTAGTCTTCACCTTAGGCACAAAGGCAGCTGGGTGATCTTGGGCCACTCACTTTCTCTCAACTCTAGGAAGGAGGCAATGGCAAACAACTTCTGAAGAGAAAAAAAAAACCTTGCCAAGAAAACTGCAGGAACTTGGAACATGATTGAATGGAAGGGGGAAAAAAGAATTATAGTGATACTATAAAGGATGGAATTGAAATGAATGTCATAAATATTAATATCTAGGAAAAGCTGATGACAAAGACATAGTAAGTACTGTAAGAATGCTGAAAAATGTGACTTAATGTGTGTAAAGACTAGAAAAATGCTGTTATTGTTCCCCTATACAAAGAGAAAGGTAGCTGGAGAATTCAAAGAATCAGCTTATTATATGTTCCCATGAAACTGTTTGGTAGCATTCTCATTGGAAAGGTACAAGAGAGGACAATGAACAAAGTTAAGAAAGTGCAATTCAATTTTATGCTGGGCAGGATCTGTGCAGACCAAATGTTTTTACTCTTCCAAAAGTTATCGTGAAATGTTTGAATGTGAAAAAGTTTATTGTATATTCATGGGTTTAAAAAGAAGAATTATAAAGTTTAAATTATGGGATATTTTACATGAATACAGAGAGTGTATGGTTATTAAATATGGAAAGAATGATACCAAATAGAAGTAAATCATGTGTGGGAATAAATGGAATGCTTAGTGAATGGTTCAACACTGAGCCTGAGCACAAGGATGTGTGATATCCACTTTACTGGTGTATTTATCGACAACTGTGTAAGGAATGATTGTGGGGTTAGTAGATACGTGTTTGTTGGGTATATGTGAGTATGTGTATATTTTTATATGCAGACAATGAAGTATTGCTGGCTGAAATCCTGAATGATTTGCACAGTATGTTTTATTGTATGATGCAAATGGGAATATAGATCCAAAAAAGTTGTTTTTGTAGTTGTTTTTGAAATGGAAAAGCAGGAGGGAGAGGGAGAGGGAGGGGTGGGGAGAGAGAGAGAGAGAGAGAGAGAGAGAGAGAGAGAGAGAGAGATTAGAGAATTTAGAGATGGATACATTTTAAAATGTGGATGTTGCAGGAAGTAGTAAGCAATCTGTTGTATAGAATGAATGGCAAAAGGAAAGTGGCTGGAATATAAGAATATGGTTCTGCGTGGTTTGTTTTGAAAGTTAAAGCTGCCTATGTCAACTTTCAATAAGTTGAAATGGAAATGATGTACTTAAGCAATCTGTATGATAGAACAAGAGATAGGGTCAAGAATTAATTGATCAAAAATTAGTGTGAATTGATTAGAAAAATGAATGACCAATATGGGTAGCCCTCAACATATAACTATAATTGAGTTTAGAATTAAAAGCTTCAAAAAAGGTCATAAGTAGCTCGGGGGAGCTCTCATCAGTATGAGTGGTGGTTTAGTGACTGGTTAAGTTGAGGACTACCTGTATGGAATAAGTATACTGAGATGGCTTGGTCATTCAGAGAGAATGAATGAGAATCTAATCAAAAGGGTCAAGAGAAATGGAGTGTAGGTTCCACAGGAGAAACTAGTGAAAGCTGTGATTGAATGAAGTTGACAAGTCCTCAAAAGAGATGAGAATTTTAAAGGACAAAAAGAGAGGTAAGTATCATTGCATGAAAGTAGTGGAAGCAATGATGTTTTGCAAGGATAGAAAGATATGGAGATATATAGTGAATGGCATAGATATAAACTAGATTTAATTAGATTCTTCTGCCCTGTCTTTAATTTATTTGATTCATTATATAACAGAGCAATGTTTCTTGTTCTGAAAAAGAATAGTGCAATGTATGTCTCTTTCCTGGACTATCACAATATCCTGTTTTGAAAGCAACTTGGAACCTTTCCTTTTTGAAATGCTGTCAATATTTTTCTTGTTTGGTTTTTACAGAACCTTCCTATTGCTATTCATTTTCTGTTTTACATAAATTAATGTAAATGAAGCTGAATGGCCTTCTTTCATTGATTTAATATGCTGATTATCCAGGTCATCTGCACCTACTCACTTTACTTTTCTATATTTGATACTAATAATTCATAGTCTGCTCCACAATTTGCACTTGGAAATGTGCTGATTGACTGTTGCACTTTTTCTGTTTCCTCCTTATATATTTGATTTCCCTCCTGTTGTTCAACAAGTGAGGTCCAAATTTAGAATCTCTGTTTAGGTTGCTTGAATCAAGTGTTGGCAACAAAGAAAGAATTCTCTTCACAAAACTCTATTAATGTCTCTCCTGCTACAAGCCATTCCTCTTTCAAACATATTGTATTGGTCTTCTTGGAATCCAGATGATTTAAACCTTGGTAATTTAAAGGGTTGTATGCCAGAGATAGATGTAAAAGTATGTATTTGGGAAAACTGCAAACTAAAATGAATATTAGGACAAATTGTGCATCTATCAGGATTTATAGTCTAGGGCTGTAATCATAAATGATAGGATGGTACTTAACTATTTTATATAAAATGTAATATCTGAGAAATGCCATCTATTCAAATAGTTGAAATGTCAAATCCCTTAAATGCTAAGAGGTATATATTCTTCCCTGAAAAATGTATTTGTTTCACTGATACTTTTTATAAAGTACGAAATTACCATAAATATAAGCAACATAAGAACTCCTGTTCATAGAAATAAAATGAATTAACGTTACACATTTAGTCTAGTATGCATGTTTAATAACCTTGGTGAAATAGCCACATTTCCCTCTAAATTACCTTTACATTTTAATTCATTATCATGGTGGGAGGTTTAAGTATTATACAAAAGCTTATATTTTCTTTTTTCTTTTTTCTTTTTTTAAAAAGAGGCATCTTAGAAAAAGACTGATTGCTAGAGTTGCAAGTGTTCCTGCATGCATTCATACTGGCATTTATTTTTCAATAAAAAGATTGAGATCCATAATTGTCTCCAAAGTAGACTAAATACATGCAAGAATCTGCAATATATTTTAATTCACTTCTATACAGGTAGTCCTCGACTTACAACTATAATTGAGCCCAAAATTTCTGTTACTGAGCAAGATATTTGTTAAGTGAATTTTGCTCCATTTTACGATCTTTCTTGCCATGGTTGTTAACTAAATCACTGCAGTTGTTAAGTTAGTAGCAAGGTTGTTAAGTGAATCTGGCTTCCCCATTGACTTTGCTTATCAGAAGGTCGCAAAAGGTGATCTCATGACCCCGGGACACTGCAACCATCATAAATATCAGTCAGTTGCCAAGGGTCTGAATTTTGATCATGTCACCACTAGGAGGTCATAAGTATAAATTATAAGCAGAGGTGGGTTCCTCCCGGTTCGCACCGGTTCTATAGAACCGGTAGCAAACCGCTGGTGACATCACGGATCCGGTTCTGTCGGTGCTGGTCCGTGGACGCCGCCATCTTTTTTTTGGAATTATTTTTTTTGGAATTTTTTACTATTTTTTTTCTTCTGCGCATGCACAGAAGCTGAGTCCCCAGCACTGTGCATGCGCCACCATCTTGTTTTTGGCTTTTTGGGGGGATTTCTTTGCGAATTTTCACCACTGTGCATGTGTGCACATACGCAAAGCATGTGTGCCCATGTGGCGCAGCCACACGGTGAGATTGTTTCTGATTACTGTGACACTCATTGATATTGAAACCCTCCAAAGAATGGGAAGACCAATTTAGACAAGGATCTAATGGATCTGGACAGATTCCAAAGGGCACTTAGAGATTTTTTCATCAATCTGAGAGGCAGTCATTTTGAGGAACTAGTCAGTCTCCGGAATACATAGATGTATGTACCAATCCTGTGAAATTATTTGATTTACTGATACACTCCGGGAGGTTAAATGGCAGAAATAAATGATGCCTAGGGCACTGGTGAAGGAAGACCAGTAGTGAATTGGACTGGATGCAAGCAAGAGCTCATGTTCAGGCCTATACTGAGGCAATAATCTATTTAAAGTTGCTGACTGATTACTATAGGCCCTTATTTCTGAGATATATCAGATAATGTCTTAGCACAATGAAATCTGTCCATTTAGTCCATCCTCTTCCTCAAGGTATATGGGTGGAGACTAGATAGCATGCTTTTTCTGTGGTGTCCCACACAGCACACCTTTTACCAGAAGTACAAGTGGTTTTCTTACCTGAATTTTTCAAACAATTAAACCTATATTTTGGATTTTAATTGATTTTGGATGTCAGAAATAGGAAAGTTGATCATAAGGTTGTGTAGCACTTACCCTCGTAAGGGTCGCTGGAGTCTGGGTTCTCCTGGCCCTCTTTGTCTGTCTGCCAGTCCACCCTGGTCCCTCTCTGATGCACATCTACTTGCAAGGGCCACGCGATGGGGTGGTGGTCAGCCTCCTCTCAGCAGGCAGGTCATGTGATGGGGTAGTATTCAGTTGGCTGGTTGGAGCTTCTTCCTCTTTCTCTCTCTTCACTCTCTTTTGAACTGCCCACTGTGCTCTCCTTCCACGGCCTCTGCTCCTTTGTTGTTTCCTCTGCTTGCCTCCTTTCACTCAAACTGTTCTCTTCCTCAGGCATGCATCACAGAAGCCTATCCTATCCTCTTCTATCAGGCTTGGCCCACAGAAGCCTCTGCTATCCTATCCCTTTATTTCTCTCAGGCTTGGCCCTCAGGCTTGGCCCACAGAAGCCTCTGTTATCCTATATCCTAGAGCCGAGGTGGCGCAGTGGTTAGAGTGCAGCACTGCAGGCTACTTCAGCTGACTGCTAGCTGCAGTTCGGCGGTTCAAATCTCACCGGCTCAAGGTTGACTCAGCCTTCCATCCTTCCAAGGTGGGTAAAATTGAGGACCCAGATTGTTGGGGGCAATATGCTAACTCTGTAAACCGCTTAGAGAGGGCTGTAAAGCACTATGAAGCGGTATATAAGTCTAAGTGCTATTGCTATTGCTATCCCTTTATTTCCCTCAAAATTTCCCCACAAAAGCCTCTGCTACCCTATTCCCTTATTTACCTCAGGTTTTCCCCAGAAATGCCTCTGCCACCCTTTTATTTCCCTCAGGCTTTCCCCATAGAAGCCTCTGCTATCCTATCCCTTTATTTCTCTCAGGCTTTCCCCATAGAAGCCTCTGCTATCCTATCCCTTTATTTTTTTCTCTCAGGCTTGGCCCACAGAAGCCTCTGCTATCCTATCCCTTTATTTCTATCAGGCTTGGCCCACAGAAGCCTCTGCTATCCTATCCCTTTATTTCTCTCAGGCTTGGCCCACAGAAGCCTCTGCTATCCTATCCCTTTATTTTTCTCAGGTTTGTCCCACAGAAGCCTCTACTATCCTATCTCCTTACTTCTCTTAGGCTTGGCCCACAAAAGCCTCTGCCCCTTATTTCCCTCAGATTGGCTCACAAACCTCCCTTCTTCTCTCTTGCTTTTTCTCTTTCTTCCCTCAGCCACACCCCTCCTTTCTCCCCTTGCACTCCCTCTGTCTCCACCCCTTCCTCCCAAACCCTCCTTTTATTCCCTCCCCCCCCTGCTACAGTTGTTTTAATGGAACTTGCATTTTTGTTTCTAAATTATACTGTTATTAATCTACTGTTCCTCTCAGAATCCATGAGGGTAGGGTATTAATAGTTAAATAAACAGTAAATGCACCTCATTGCCTCATATAGTGTTTGCACCTCATTATGTACCTCATTGCCTAATATAGTGTTACTCACATTTTTATAGGAAGTGGGAAGCAGAAAGATTTTCACAAGGGCTCTGGTAAGACCCTGGGGCAGCATTTCATGAATAATTTTCTCTAATTCACTCTGGCCTAAATTCCACGTGGGCAAAGGTGAAGGAAGTGACCAGAGAGTATCTTGTTATGTTGCATGCACCTAGATTTGTTGATTCTGAGGAAGTGGATAGGGTGAATTATGATATGAGTTTACACTTTTCCAAAATCTGATAACAGTTGCAGTGAGAACCATGACATCAAAAATATTTACATAATAAGAACCCAAAATCAAAATAATGGCCAGTGTTTGCAAACATATGGACTACACAACTCGATCAGGGCAAAGCAATAGATGCAATTTACATAGACTTCTGTAAAGCCTTTGATTCAGTGGTACACGACAAACTACTTCTGAAACTAAAATCTTATGGCATTTCCAGACCCCTGCATAATTGGATAGCTGCATTCCTGTCAAACAGACAACAAGTGGTCAAAATAGGGAGCGCCCTATCAAATCCTATACCTGTTAACAGCGGTGTCTCCCAAGGCAGCGTTCTAGGACCAACTCTCTTTATACTTTACATAAATGACCTTTGTGATCATATTAAAAGCAACTGCGTTCTCTTCGCTGATGATGTAAAGCTACAGTATTCAACACCACCGAAAATATTGCTACCCTTCAAAAAGACCTAGACTGTGTCAGATTGGTCAAACAAGTGGCAACTTCAAATCTCAACCAACAAATGCTCTGTCTTACATATTGGCAAAAAAAATCAGAACATAAAATACAAACTGGATGGACACGACCTTGTAGACGACCCTCACTCTGTCAAAGACCTTGGAGTACTCATCTCTAATGATCTAAGTGCCAATGCCCACTGTAACAACATTGCAAAAAAACAAAGCATTAAGAGTTGTTAACCTAATCTTGCGTAGCTTCTTCTCTGGTAATATTGTACTGCTAACTAGAGCATACAAAACATTTGCTAGACCAATTCTCGAATACAGCTCATCTGTCTGGAACCCGCACTGCATATCGGACATTAATACAATTGAGAGAGTCCAGAGATATTTCACGAGAAAAGTCCTCCACTCCTCTACTCGCAACAGAATACCTTATGCCACCAGACTTGAAATTTTGGGCTTAGACAACTTAGAACTATGCCGCCTTTGGTCTGACCTAAGCGTAGTACATAAAATTATTTACTACAATGTCCTACCTGTCAATGACTATTTCAGCTTCAACCACAACAATACACGAGCACACAATAGATACAAACGTAAGGTAAACCGCACCAAACTCGATTGCAGAAAATATGACTTCAGCAACAGAGTGGTCAATGCCTGGAATGCACTACCTGACTCTGTGGTTTCTTCCCCAAACCCCCAAAACTTTAACCTTAGACTGTCTACTGTTGACCTCACCCCATTCCTAAGAGGTCTGTAAGGAGCATGCATAAGCGCACCACCGTGCCTACCGTCCCTGTCCTAATGTCCCCCTTTATTCGTATCCATTTCATGTATTAATAACCATGTTTATACCTATATCTGTTATCTAATACTGTACATGCTTGACAAAATAAATAAAAATAAATAAATATCAAAGGCAGAATCTGAAGTATTGCCTATTAACAAATATCTGGGCAAATAGCTTGTTACTAAATCTGCCTCTTCACTAAGACTAAAACTGCTTCAGAGCAGGAAATAAAAACTTAGACTCCTTGCTTTTTATAATTGGTTCCAAAATTGCCCCAAATCTGTTCTGTCTTATCCTCTGCATCTTTATGATTCAGCAAGTCTGTCACGGGCTATTCCTACAGTATGATTACAACTTACAGTACTGTATCTTGAGGTGCAGAAAATTTACAACAGCTGGTAAAAACCACATCCTGCATATGTGTAATAAATTTTAACCATTTCTAATCCCATCTATTTCCTAAGTAATAAAGATTTCTGGTTTCTGCTAAATAAGAACTGAACATGCATTACAGTTCAAAAACAGAATTCTTATTATAGTGTATCAGACAATAAAGTTAAGAAGATGGAGAGAAGTGTAATCAGTAATTGGCTTTGAAACAAACATCATTAAACAACTTATAAGAAATTGTTCCAAGAGATGTCTGCATAAAAGAATTGGAGCTTAGGTTATTACAAAACTAGGTTTCATTTTTGTTTAAGAAATGGTGGCTAAAACTAACTCTGGGGAATATTCCTGGACCTAAAGGTTTTTTTAAAGTCAACTTTATTAAGTTTAAAAGAAAAATAAAATATAAAATAACAACAAACAAAAAAAATGGGGGAAGGGATCAAAAATGGAAAAAGTTAAAAAGTCACAAAAATTTACCTTCTAACATTTTTCAGTATAGGTGCGAACATATAGTAAAGTAATCTCTTGTTCTAAATTAAAATAATGCAATGACATATAAAAATATACAAACTAGACAATCAAAATAACAGTTAAGGTATATAGAATTAAATGATGTGGAATTACCAGCTAAAGGAGAAGGGGGAGAAAAGAATGGGAGGAAACATCACAGAACAGGTTGGTGAAGCCTTATCTATTGGTTCCCAAGGAAATGCAGCCAGTCTGGTGAGATTCTTGTAACATAGGTGATCAACAACAAAGAAACTATTTTGGCTTATTTACAAAATTGTTCTGATTCCTTGTGCCTCATATTATATAACAAAATGATCACTTACTCTAAGTTTATAAACATAAAAATACATAGTCTGTCTAATAGTAAAAATAAAAAATGCACAATATTTCTATAATCATAAGAAATCTAATCATCAAATCCTAAAATCAAAATGTCATTCTTACACTTCTCAAGCAAAAAGTCCAAAAGTAATCTCCAATTAGAAACAAAGCTAAATAAACTCTTGTCTTTCATTGAAGTAGTCAGTGTTATCTCTTCCAGTTCCATTAATTTTACAATACACTCTTCAGTTATGGGAATTTGTGTATATTTTCACCTCTGTGCATATAAAAATCTAGCTGCTGTTGTCATATATAGAAACAATTCCCATGTTTTGCTAATATATCAAAAAGAAAAGCTTCTGATTTCAATTTTGCATTCATTTTTAATATTTTCTGAATCAAATGAAATATATAATTTCAATATTTCTTGGCAGTCTTACATGTCCACCAAAGATGATAAAAGGTACCTTCACACTGATTACATTTCCAATACTTATTTGAGTTAAAACATCATTTTATAAGAATTTTTTCAAATTATATTTCAATGAAAATTTCAGTCCATTAATCCACATATTTCCCATTGATCAAGCATAATATATCCAAAGATTTTTTCCCATTTTAATCATATTAAGATTTATACTCCTGGTTCATTTTCAACAACAATTTACATACCTTAGCAATGAAGTGTTTGTCATTAGTACGTAACTCCCTTTCAAAACCTGCTTCTTTTATATCTGGAAAAACAAAATTCTTTTTGTCCAATTTAACTCTTTCTGCCCATTGTGTATAAGCAAATCATTAACAATGGGCAGAAAGATTTCCTTTTCCAATTAATCTCTTTTCATTTAGGTTCTCAATAAAAATCAGTAGAATAGCATAACTCAACCAAGTTTATATAACTCTCATTTCTCTTCAAAAAAGGTTTCCTGGATGTGACAGTTGTCCTTTATCTGTTCCAAATGCTCAGTATGGCATGTCTAACAAAGTGATTTTTAAAATCTGTCTTAACCTTAAGTCTATCAAACCAAAGATAGTGGTGCCATCCAGATCATGTCCCAATAGCCATTATGAAAAGCAATAAAACAAGCTAAACACCCATTATACAGGGCTGAAAATCTACTTTCAACAGTAGAAGTGGGCTTTTTTTTTTATTTATTATTTTATTTATTTTATTTTATAAAATTTATATGCCGCCCAACTCCCGAAGGACTCTGGGCGGCTTACATCATAAAAAATAAAACATATAAACATATAAATTTTAACCTAAGCAGTCTTGGGAATGAGGTAAATCTGAAATTTTATTTTATTTTATTCTCTATCTTAAAACATTGATAGAGATGTATAGTATATGTAAGAAGTGTATGATTAATCAGTTTTAAATATCTACCCTAACATTAGCACTTCTTTGCATTAGGCAAAAATCCAGAACTGCTGGATTGTGAATCTCTGAGGACAGCAGTGGCATTTTAGAAAAAGCTTAACAGAGCTTCTACTGTTTTCCTTAACACTTTGTTCTTGTAACAGCTGTCATTGCTAAGTGGCTAATGATAATTACAATATAGGTTGAGAATGATCAGGTGGTTAAAATATGTAAAAATAAGACGTGTTTATAGTAAATACATTTAGTTCTTCGGTTGCTTTTTGTGTATGGACACCCCTGTATATAAACATCTCTGTGTTCTCACAGTATTAGTATTGTTGGAGAGTGGTTGAAACTGCCATAAAGCTAGGTTGTAGAGACAATTGTGAGATATTGTGTCTCCATTATTATATTGGAGATATTTTTTTATGTATGTATGTATGTATTTTTTATTTTGTCTTACCTGTTTCCCCTGGCTTCTGAGCTTCAAGCCCTATGAGAGAAACATAAGCTTGATGGCTTTGCAAGTTATCCTCAGTAGATTATATAAAATTAGGTAGGGTGGAATTGACAGATGGGTAAAGTCCCCCCCCCCCCATTTGTGTAGAAAGGAGATTTATTTTGCTGTAAAACCAATGGCAGCTAAGAATGAGATAGTATTTTTATTCATTTCAAGTCAGCAGGAGCAAAAGCAATCGTGGATAACTTTTTGAAGGTTTGGGGATTAAAAATGAAAATAATGTAACAATGCCTTATGTTTGCTTAAGTGTCACATTATTACTTGATTTACAAGTTTACTTGACAGCAAACTAGTAGCATTTATATCCAGAATTCTTTAATAATTTTAAATTTGGGATAGCATACTGGCCTCAACTTGTAAGAAGATTATTTCTGTATCAGGATCAATAATAACACAATTAGAATGATGGTGAAAGTATGTGATGATTGTAATTGCTCTCAATTTAATTTTTTATAGCATCCAGAATAAATCAACATGTTAACATTCTAGAAAGTGTTACAGCTAAGGAGCTGTGCAGAAATTATAACACAGCTGTTCTTTTCAGTTTAATGCTTCGTGGGTCCAGATATTCAGATAGGTGTTTTGCATCATTTTCCAATGCCATCATTACAGACCTGTTACGTGTTCTGCACATAGTAGGAGAACTATGATTCAAGAGCTTACATGCTTAAATATTTGGTTCACTAAGTGTAGATATGTTGAGAAAAATTTTCTGTTATATATATTCAACAGCTTTTATTAATGTTTTAGTTATTATGATTATATAATTTTTACTGAGACCATTACTAAATATTTCAAAAAATATATCATAAGGCAGGAGCAAGAGGTATCAAAAAAAAACTTGCAAGTTTATTACCAATATGACATGGGGCCAGGATATCTGAAGAATCACCTTTCTCTGATTTTCTCCACCCCCCCCCCATCAGGACTGTCGGGAGAGGTATGCCCTGACTTCCATTTGTTAAAGTATATCATCTAGCACAGGGGTGTCGAACTCGCAGTGTCACGTCATCATGTGACGTATCACAACTTTTCCCTCCTTCACTAAACCGGGAGTGGGTGTGGCTAGTGCATGACACATCCGGCTCGCGGGCTGTGAGTTTGACACCCCTAATCTAGCAGAACCCAGGATGTCTTCTATTGTTGCACCTGTCCTCTGAATCACTATTTCCACTGAGATTAGATAGCACCTATCTAATTGTTAGATCAGATAGCACCTATCTGATTGTTCTCCCAGGTATGGGAGATAAGAGCTTAGGTGAGCCTGTGAAATGTTGTTAATTTATTGCTGATGGTTATCCTTGCTTTCCTCCTCCTCCTCCTCCTCCTCCTTCTTCTTCTTCTTCTTTTTTTTGCTTTCTTTCTGTTGTGTACCTATTTTCATTTTCTTTTCTTTATATTGTTATTTTTAACTGTGTCTACTGCCCAGCCATTTTAATGAGGTGGGCAGCCATCTAAATCAAATCATATAAGTAATATTAACATGTACTAATTATAAATTTTAATTACAAATGTATTTTGAAGTGATCATCAAAAATTGCCCATGTTTTTAAGCAGAATATATAGTAAAATACATATGTATATAATTTTCCTTATAGGAATCAAGAAGGGCTGAAGTCACAAGAAAAGGTAAGCAAATACAAATTGTTTTTTATTATTAAGTTCCATCAGGTACATAGTTCTTCAATGTGAGTAAACTTAATTTGTTGTTAAAGACTAAAATGAGTTATTTGGGTTTTCAATTATTGTTAGACAATGTATTTTTTTTTAATGTTGAAATGGAAATGTTCCCCTGATGTTTGCTTTCTTGGTATGCCTTTGTAGTATGCAGTAAATTTAGAACTTTGTTGTGGCATATAAAAGTCTTTAGAGTCTCTTGAAGACCAACATAATAGTAGTAGGTATTTTATTTACTGATAAAAAGACACTCTTTTCAAAGTGTAGCTCAAAAACTGTATACAGTGTTGTGTGACTGATAAATCTTTCTTTAAAGAAGAATCTTTATTGAGGTATTTCTTTACAATATTGTAATATTTCATTAAAGTATCCTGTTTTGATGAGCTGCTATATTAATATAAGTGTAGTTCATTTAGCAATGGACATCATGATAATCATATAAATTCTTAATAATAAATAAATAATCAAATCCTAGCAGTTGGGGATAGATATTCTTAAATGATAGTTACGGCACATTTGGATAGAAAGGTTGGACTAATGTAAATGACTAGTAGGTATAGCTTAATTGCGTTTTTGAGATATAAGAACAGACTTCATATTTCAGTCACAGCCAAGCTTCATTTTAACCATTTGCTTCACTTATTTTAACTTTGGAGTGAAGGAAGCAAGTGAAACTAGTATAGTGTAGCAGCTGCTCTGATTCTTTCTGTCAACTGCCTCTTGAGTTAAAGCCAAAAGGTTATTGGCAAAATGTCAAGACTGTTGTGTGATTGGGTTTTGATTGATGGCTGTCTAAGAATGTGGAAAGAGTCTTGAAGTGCTGAAAAACAGAAGCCACCCCTTTTTTTCTATTCAATGTGCTTTTCTTCTCCTACAAGCAAGAGGTTGCAGTTGGTGGATTGAGAGTCTGTTATGGGGTTAGGGGAGACACAGTATTTTGAATTTCCTTTGTACAAAAGTATAGTCCTTTAATACTAATTGGCAATGGTCAGATGCTGGTTGAAAATCAGCAGAGAATTTAAGGTTAACTTTTCAGTTGTGTTTAACAGATGTTCTTGTCAGGTTACAGGTTATGTCTATATGTCTGGGTTTTTTTAGCAACACTTGGTTCTCATGATCAGGATATCCCATTCTGTCTTCATTTGTGTCAGAAGCACTTTCAAATTATAGACATGTAATATTCAACACTTAAAAATAGGTCATAGATATATAGCACATGTAAAAAGTATGTAAAATAAATAGGATAAAACTAAATGACATTCATCCAGTAGTGGGCTACATTAACAGCATTTTTTTTCACCAGCATGAGGTCTTCCTTCATACATGTTGAAGGACATCATAAGCACCATAGCATATGTAAGATGGATTGTTCTTCTCCACATTCATACAGAGAATATCCCACACTTTAATCTCATAGAATACAATTATTTCATATTAGAAGCTTCTCATAGGGCCCTATGGGCTTAGTTTCTACTTTTTTCAGAGTATGGAGTAGTTCATGTCTATACTTACAAAGTCGAGGTTCATAAATACGTCAGAAAAGTAGCATAAAAATATATGCTACTCGAACCTCGACTCACTAAAGTAATAGGCAAGTTTTGATACCACAGTCCACATCTGCTGCTTTACACTACACAAGTACACATTTCCATTAAATCCCTTTCTTAAAAAACTAGCATTGAACAATGACTGATACAATTATGTTTTACAATTGATGATCTGGCATTCCTGAGCTGCCTAATCTAGCTCAATTCTTTATTAAATAGATTACTACTATCTCCAGTTTTGTTTGCATAGCATTTTGAATTAAACCGCACAGTACAACATTCCTTATAATTGAAAGGTTCCACCATGAAAAAAAAAATCTCATTATTTGCCAGTTCTTGTGAGACGTACTAGCAAAGAAGTGAAAAATAAAAAGCTATGATTGTTGTTGATTAATTTCAAAGGAATTTTCCAGCCTCCTCTTAGAATGCTTTGCTGTGCAGGATAAAAACGAATACTTAATAACGGAGAGCCAGTTTGATGCAATGGTTAAAACATCAGGCTAGAATTCTAGTTCTACCTTAGACACAAAGTCAGCTGGGTTAACCTTAACCTGCCCTAGGAGACAGACAATAGGAAACCATTTTTCCTATTGAAAATCTTGCCAAAAAAACTGCAGACTTATCCAGGCAGTCTCCAGGAGTCAATATTAATTCAACAGTACATACACACACACATACATGTGAACATTTACACATACAAATTATTCATTAATAATAGCATTTTTAATCTGACACTCTCATTATTGAAAGTCTGAAATTGTACACATAGTTACGAGTTCATGCCTTTAGTATTGAATAAAATAATGAATCAAAAGAGGATGTGACTAAGTAGCAGAAATGTGGGCATCCCAAAGGTGCTTTTTCAAGAGGCAACTGGATTTTCTGTTTTTTTTCTTTGTAGACATTTTGCTTCTCATCCAAGAAGCTTCTTCAGCTCTGAAATGTCTTCAAAGAAAAACCAGAAAGTCCCTTTCCCTTTTGAAAAAGCACCTTTGGGACAACCATGACCTGGATGACTGAGAATCTCCATAGACAGAAATACAGGCACTTTGAAAGTACAATAATGATACAGCCATGTTAGAGGCTTGAAAGTATTGTGAAGAGTACACTTTCATGTCTCTAGCATTATCCTTTATATATTTCTGCCAGTTGTTTGTTGAAAAATTAAAATTATTGTTTTGACATGGATGTTTTAAAAAAAATATATTATGCAGACCTTGTTCATGGTACTTAGCCATTGTGCATGCTGTGCTGTGCTCTTGGTTTTCTCCCACCTCCATTCACTTTATGTAAAGTATGAGCAGTACTGCCTGAACAATTTATAGTGAAAATACATGATGATATTACCTATTTTATATGTAATATAAAGTACTTATCCACTCATGTAATATATGAACAATAATAATAACAGCTCCCACAAACAATAGTCTGCTATTTCAGACAATTTTTTTGTATTGGAAAATATAAAAAACCTAAAGCAGTGTTAAACATTACTTGAAAAAAACAACTAAGAATCAGAATAAAATGATTTAAAATCAGCAGCGACTGCAGATGACTAACTATAGCGGCTAACTATGTCTCTTTGGTTCTAAGTTATTTGTAAAGGAACCCCAGGATCCAAAGAATTATCAGGTTTTTTTTATTTAACAACAACTTCCAGAGAAATGAAAACAGATTGTGAGCAGCCAATAATTTTAGAGTAGGTAGCTATAAATAATGCTGTCTTTCAGCACTGAATTTTAATGATAAATACTAGCAAGGAACCAATTTTTTCCCCACCCCCATTCTCAGCATTTGCAGTTGTAAGTCATATTTTGGTACACTGTGTTTGCTTTCATCAATCACTTTTCCCCAATACAATCTGTCAAAGTAAGCACTTTTGAATTGTAGACAGCAACACAAACAGTAGATGGGAAGAAATTCTTCAGTGCCAGTCTGAACTTTGCCTCTCTGTAATCAGAAAGTGTTTGAAGATTTACAAGCAGTGGCACTGAAGTCAAGATTGGTAAATATATGGCTGATCACAGATAATATCCCAGGGAATTTGCTAAAAAGATCAGGAGATATATGTTATATTAGTAGACTTGGGTCACTTGTCTGCCCCTCAACTCTTCCTATGGCAATATCCTATCTAAAGTATGTTGCATTTAACAACAACAAAAAAGCAATATAAATAAGTACAGGTAGTCCTTGACTTACAACAGTTTGTTTAGTGACTGTTCAAAGTTACAACTGCACTGAAAAAAGTGACTTAGGACCATTTTTTACATTTACCACTGCAGCATTCCCATGGTCCTTTGATTAAAATTTGAATGCTTGACAACTGAGTCATATTTCTGATTGTTGCAGTGTCCCAGGGTCATGTGATCACCTTTTGCGACCTCCTAACAAGCAAACTTCTGCCAATCTAGCAGTTCGAAAGCACGTAAAAAATGCAAGTAGAAAAATAGGGACCACCTTTGGTGGGAAGGTAACAGCATTCCGTGTGCCTTTGGCGTTTAGTCATGCTGGCCACATGACCACGGAGACGTCTTCGTACAGCGCTGGCTCTTCGGCTTTGAAACGGAGATGAGCACCGCCCCCTAGAGTTGGGAACGACTAGCATATATGTGGGAGGGGAACCTTTACCTTTAACAAGCAAAGTCAATGGGGAAGCCAAATTCACTTAACAACAGTATTATTAATTTAACAACTGCAGTGATTCACTGAACAAATGTGGCAAGAAAGATCATAAAATGGGCAAAATTCACTTAACAACTGTCTCAGCAACAGAAATTTTGGGGACAATTGTGGTTGTAAGTTGAGGATTACTTATACTTCATTTTTATATTGTTTCATACCTCATGCTAAATTAAAATGTGGAGCATTCTTGCTTTAGTAGTCACAAATCAAGTCACTTTTGTATATAAACCATGACTTGTTGTTCAGTCACTAAGTCATGTCCACAGTCCGACTCTTCGCAACCCCATAAACCATAGCATGGCAAGCCCCTCCCCATCCTCCACTGTGTCCCGGAGTCTGCTCAGACTCATGCCCACTGCCATCGATGCCACAATCTAACCATCTCATCCTCTGCTGTCCCCTTCTCCTTTTGCCTTCAATCCAGGGGTGAAATTCAGCAGGTTCTGACAGGTTCTGGAGAACCGGTAGTGGAAATTTTGAGTAGTTCGGAGAACTGGCAAATACCACCTCTGGCTGGCCCCAGAGTGGGGTGGGAATGGAGATTTTGCAATATCCTTCCCACAGGAGTGGGGAGGGAATGGGGATTTTGCAGTATCCTTCCCCTGCCACGCCCACCAAGCCACGCCCACAGAACCGGTAGGGAAAAATTTTGAATTTCACCCCTGCTTCAATCTTTCCCAACATCAGGGTAGCTTAGTGTAAACACATTATGGTTAAAGAAAACATGACCTTTACATGAGAACACAAGTTTCATGTGAAAGTAACAGATTTATTTTGTGTTGAATTTCAGGAGGTTTTGGGAACAGTAACAAAAAGGAGATTAAGTTGTGAAGGTCACTCCTATACTAGGACTTATTTGGGAGAGAGATGCTCTGCAGTCAGCTGGAATTAAACTGGAAGTTCCACACAGCTTTTCTCCTGGTGCCAATATTATTCTAGGAACTTGTTTTTCATGGCCAAGTAATGCTTACTAAGACATGAAACCCATTTGGCAAATGTCTGTTCATGGGGGCATTGGCAAGTAAGGGCGAGAGGTATACTGTGGCAGAAAAAGATAGTGATTTAAAGTCCTGGTTTGTCTGATAATCACTATCACTGTGATAGTTGAATTGATAGAATAGATACATATGCTGAATATGACATAAATATGTTCCAAGTGCATGAAAGGGCTTGTGGAGAGGAGAGTCTTAACGAACTTGAAGCAGATAAGATGAATGCCTCCTTCTTCTGAATTATCTTTTTTATTTCTTTTTTCCAGCACTACTATTTTTTTTTCTTTGAAAAATGTTCTACAGCATTTTTCCTTCCGGTTTTCTATTTTTTTTTTATTCCAATTGTTTGGCTCACCCTCTCCCTATAGGTTCTGAAAGGAAAGATATGAACTGAGTCTATCCTTCCCTGAAGAGGAATCAGTGATGTTTAGAAGGGGGAGAGCAAAAAATGGCTTAGACCAGTGGTTCTCAACCTTTCTAATGCCGCGCCCCCCGCGCCCCCCCTTAAACTAACAAGCTGTTAGACCAGTGGTTCTCAACCTTCCTAATGCCGCGACCCCTGCCCCGCCGCCGTGCCCCCCGCCCCTCCCCACGCGTGCGCGTTGCCAGGCGAGCCACGAGGTGACAAAGGGGGCGTGGCACCAGGGGCGAAATGCTCCCGGTTCGGGCTTGCCTGCGGGTCGCCGGACAACTGATAGCGAAGGAAGCGGGAGACTTCACCCGGACGCCACCATTTGGGTTCTTTTACCCTCTGCGCATGCACAAAGCGTTCTGCGCATGCGCAGAGGGTAAAAGAACCCAAATGGCGGCATCCAGGCGGGTGGGCAAAGTCTCCCGCTTCTGTCGCTACCGGCTGTCTGGCGACCCGCAGGCACGGCCGAACTGGGAGCATTTCACCCCTGCGAGTGACGGTGGCACCAAGATGGCGGGCTAATGCGCGCAGCGACCCCTGTGAAATGGTCGTTCGACCTCCAAAGGGGTCGCGACCCACAGGTTGAGAACCGCTGGCTTAGACCTCAACAAAAAATTACATTCCACCCCCAAATTTTGCTTGTAGAATCAGGGCAGACTCCTCTTTTCTTAAACAATTCTTTCTGTATCATTGCCCAAGAAGTTATATAACTAATTAGGAATCAGTGTGGATGGCCTCTAATCGACTTGCTCAATGTAAATCATATGAAGAACCAAGGTAGATACTGTTCAGAGTTTACTGAAATGTTAGATAACTGCAACATATCGCTTAGATGTACTTAAACATATTTTAGCTTTTTTCAAGAGTGGCAGATGGTCACATTATCCAAACTAATTAGTATTACCTTTTGTGTTCCTCTTGGTTGTCACAAAATCTAGTGACACTAAGCTTTTGACTCAGCAGTACCTGCTGCTGTTCCTCCCACTGTTTATTCAAATGATTTCCTCCTTTTGGAGCAGTTTTGCCCTTATTATTTTCCTATATCCTGTTTAGCAGTTCTGCAGGATTACTCATTATTATTCTGCCTTTAATGGGTGCTTCACTTATGTTCTGATTTTTCCCTATTTTTCAACTAGTGAAATAATCCTGTTTCAATTTTAGACTAGTCATTAATGTTCTTCAGAGTTCCATGGTTGCATAAAACTGAACCACAGAGTTTCACTTCCTCTTTGTGGTGTATCTGAGTCTAGACTGGTGGCCTGTCTAGACTCAGATTTTATTGCTTCAGGGAAAAAAAAAACAAAAAAACCCACAATCTCACCTTCAATAGACGGAATTCACTGGTTTAATCCTAAATCTAGCATTCTTCATTGTACCTGGATGTTACAGGCTACCTTGGAGGCATAGGATGTCTTATCTGCTTTCCATTCTTTAGTAGTTGCTGCCTAGTGAGTCTGCATAATAAACCTGCCTAATGATAGGACTAGTTCTCACAGATCAAGTTGGTGCCATTCTCTACCAGGCTATTTCTTAAACTCTAGCATCTCACTTACCTTCATTTTTTTTTAAAAAAAAGAAATCTATGAAGTATTGGAATAGATAGGAATCTTTAAAATATTCAAATTACTTCTTATCGGATGAATTATTGTTTTCTGCTAAATTTCATATTTTAGCTTTCTTTTCCATAGTGCTTTGCAAGACATAGTAGCAATAGCAATAGCACTTAGACTTATATACCGCTTTACAGTGCTTTACAGCCCTCTCTAAGCGGTTCACAGAGTCAGCATATTGCCCCCAACAATCTGGGTCCTCATTTTACCCACCTCGGAAGGATGGAAGGCTGAGTCAATCTTGAGCCGGTGAGATTTGAACTGCCGAATTGCAGCTAGCAGTCAGCTGAAGTAGCCTGCAGTACTGCACTCTAACCACTGCGCCACCTCGGCTCTAGTGAGCAAAACATGCTATACCAATAGTGACCTATCAAAGCACCCATTCAGTTGACTTATTAACGTTTTTAATGTCCAGTTTGCATATTTATTGTGAATCTGCAAAAAAAGTTACTGGCTTTCTTTGCTGATGTCAATGGAGGGTATTTGGAATTCTAAAGAACGATCTGCTCCTTAAAAAAACAAACAAACAAACAACACATGGCTGAGTAATTGTAGTCAGTTTCTCAGTCTCTGCAAATTGCAGTGGCTTTCTAACCTCCATTTGTCAGCGAAGCTGCTAGATGTGGCTCAGAGTCTTCGGGCATAATTATTCATTTGTTCTTATTTTGCTTGTAGACATCCAATCAAGAAATTGATGTCAGATGATGATTTTTTTTAAAGCCAGTCAGTCAAGAAATGATCAAACCAATCTTTCCATTGCTACTTATCTAACTTTAACAAATGGTATTTATTTGTAGGTTTACCAGCAGCCCTTTTCAGGACTGAACTGTGCTGCTGAATGTGTGGCTGACAGTTTCAAAGCCTGATTTCTTAAATACGTTTAAAGCAAGGAAAACATAGCTACAAATATGGATTTATTAACATATGCTGCATATGTTGAATATCTAAAATGAACACATGCCGATTTTAACAAGTATTTGTAATGTTGATAAAGTGTCATCTGTTTTCTGGATAGAGTCTGAGGGGATATAGGATGCCACCTGACCTTGATAACTCTAGTTGGCCTTGATGTCTACTACAGGAGGCCTTGCTGTCAGCATCTGTTGTATGGTAATGCCATTAGAAATGATGTGTGCCACTGTGATACTCCCCTAATACACACTAATTAAGATTCTAAAACACTAACAGTCCAAAAGCTGACATGGTTAATTCCCTGTAACTATTATGGGGTTGGTGATAGGGAATTAAAGTGGGAACGTTTTTTTTAAAAAAAAAAGGTGAGAAAGAAAGGAAATGTTCTTTCTTCCAATATTGGCTCTAACGTTGAATGAATTCTTTTCTAAAATACTTCTGAACATGTATCCTTGAAACCATGCTAGAAATTTGAAGACAGAAGCAAAAACAGAGTCTTTGGCGCAGTGGTTAGAGTGCAACAGAGTCGAGGTGGCGCAGTGGTTAGAGTGCAGCACTGCAGGCTACTTCAGCTGACTGCTAGCTGCAGTTCGGCGGTTCAAATCTCACCGGCTCAAGGTTGACTCAGCCTTCCATCCTTCTGAGGTGGGTAAAATGAGGACCCAGATTGTTGGGGGCAATATGCTAACTCTGTAAACCGCTTAGAGAGGGCTGTAAAGCACTATGAAGCGGTATATAAGTCTAAGTGCTAAGTGCTATTGCTATCTGATAATTGAGTAGGTTTAAATGGAATAGAACAATGAATTGATCCACTTTGTTCACAAAACTACACCATATACAGTCATAAATATTTCTTTTATTGAAAATGATATGCCATGCCTATGAGAGCTTTCATTCTTGCTTAGAAAAAAATATTGATTTCATCAAACCAGGTTCTCTTTGTTCTTGATGTGCTGTCATCTGCATATGATAAAATTGTAAATAAAACTCTTTTGCTCCAAAGAAACTGAAATTTTTTTAAAAAAGTTTGAATTTTACCATAAACCTCTTAGAATAATAGAATCAGAGTGTTGAGAGAATCCATTAGGCCATCAAGTTTCAATTTCTGCATAGTCCAAGAATTTAAATTAAACATTCTTAATGGCTGGCTAGCTTGGCCAAACACATTCAGTAAAGCAGAGCTCACCACATCTCTAGGTAATTCATTCCACTGTCAAATTGTTCCTACTATTTCTCTTAATGTATAATTGGAATCAAACGTATATATTTTTTGTAAATTAAAATCATTATTCCATATCCAGGTACTGACCCTCTACTGCGTAATACTGCATCCATGCAGGGAAGAAATTTCACATACAAAAATATAATTGTAGTTGTGTTAGGTTTTTACTTACTGACATGGTTGAAGGAGGGAACACACTGATACCTGCAGAGCATTCTGAGACCACAGGAATAGTAGGATTGATGACATTCTGAATGATGGGTTGTTCCCAAACACAGTCTTTGGCATACCTATTATTACATCTATTCACATTTTTCATTTGTGCATACAATATATATACCAATGAGATTTCTTTCAGGGTTGACATGAGATACTTATACTCCTCAGTAATCCTGAACAAGGTTGTTGTTTTCCACAACTTGAGAGCAATCAATTCTCCTCACATTAAATCTCTGAAAAATAATGCACAACAATGTACTGTTATGATCATTTTAATTCATAGAATTTGTAGAATTCAGCAGGATAAGTTTGATATCTGTGGATCTGGAACATGATCTGGCTGAATTGTTTTATCATGAGGCAGTTGTGCCTCCATTTCTTTGTGGGGGAGAAACCACTAATATTTTGTAAACAAGTTAGATTTGCTCAAATCATGATCATAAGAGGCTTGCCGATTCACAATACGGCTCCAGGAATGGCTAGCTTAACAAAATACCAGCATTGATGATGTTGTCCCTGTAATATAACCTATAGCCTCCAGCCACCTTCCTTACCTTTATATTTTTAATTGGACAGTTGTGCAAATGAAACATTGGAGGTGCAATAGCTCATCATTTTTATTTTTAAAGAATGTCAGTAAAGCCTCCAAAGGCATTTGTGTAAATGGATATGATTTTTTTTTTCATTTTTAGCATTCTGTTCTTTTAATTTTGTTTAAAATTAAAGAAGCCAAAGTGTATGATGCTGCCCTCTAATTAACCATATAGGACCCATTTGGTAGAGTACTTACCTTTTTTCTTTTTGTCTATGGCTTGCAAAAAAAAAAAAAGGGGGGGGAGAAACAGCCATTTGTCTGAAATGGTATAGGGTCTCCTGCTTGAGAAGGTGGTTGGACTGGAAGGTGTTAAAGCAGTGGTGGGTTGCTCCCGGTTCGGCCCGGTTCTAAGAACCGGTAGCGCCGGTGGCAGGAAGCTCTGCCCACCCACCCGGGACACTTCTGTGCATGCGTAGAAGTGTCACACGCGCGCGCGAACCGGTAGTAAAGGGTTTTAGAACCCACTACTGTGTTAAAGGTCACTTCCAACTCTGTTATTCTGTTAACAATTTATTTTTATGAATTTGGCATCACAAATGGTACCATTAGTAACCCAGGTAAATTGCTTAGTAATTCAGGAAAGTAGAAAAAGAGTGAGAAAAGGATTGTTGTCCTTTCCTTACTGTGAGTTTTGCTGTATCTGCCAGCAAACACAGTATTGCTGGAAATCTGATAATGTTGCGGTTGTAATGTAACCCATAGTGTGAAGTGTTCTTGAACAATATAGCCAAATTGTAGTATAGGAAGAAAAGGGGTGGGGGATAAGATTGTGAATCCTATAGCCAATAGATTATCTCAGTCTCATCAAGTGAAAAGCACACACTGTTGCACTGTAAACCAGCCATTCTTTTGGATTAAGGAACAGTTTATGCCGAAGTGATACCAGCCTCCCCAAAGAGAGAATCAAAATGTTTAAGCATTTAACAAGACAAATAGTACTAATGCAAAACTTTGCCATATACTAATTAATGCATTAATCATTCTGCCCACAAGTCAGGAAACACACACAACCCAGTGCAGATTGCTTTATCAAAAGGAAAAACAATCATTTTTCTCATTATTTTGCAGCTGCTGTCACATTATAGCCACCTTCTTGGAGTTACTATTTAAAAAAAAAAGAAAAGAAAAGAAAAAAAGATTACGATCCAAAAGGGATATTTAACAATGACAAAATACTAAGAAATAATTTTTACTATTTGAACATGTAAAATATTATAGCTTTATTTTTAATACTCCTTATTTTATATTGGTTCATAACTCATAATTAGGCAATCTCATTAAAACCTGTCAAACCTCATTTACAAGTAAGGTCAGGTTTGTCCATAAGTATTTTTTCATTATTTTTAACTTGAGATCATGATGTTGTGAACAGCTGTTGGTTTCTACCTAACCATCCATTCATGTAACTACCAACCAATGGCTTCTATTAGGCCTTTAAAAATTCCTATTGAATAGGATAATAGCTAAGAAACTGGACTATGGATCAAAAATATCCTGGGTGGGATTTTGTATCATTCATGGTTTCATTAAATAGCTTTAGGCAAATAATTTATTCTTAGTCTTAGACTCTCCAATTTGCAATAGATGAGATGATGATGAATATAATACAATTGTACATAATTGATGCATACATTTTAGGTAGATTGTATGCAATCCATTACAAACTCTTCAAAACTTTATACGAAAATACATAGTTTTTATATTATAAAATGTTAAGAGTGCTCTGTTGAATGAACATTTTGCTTTCCCATTCAAAAGGCAATATGTTGAGATATTGTTTATTTTTGCTATCTAAGTTTGGAATATCTGAGAATATGGGGGAAGGGGGAGACAGTCTAACAGCATAATGCAAGAATGGAAGCATGGAAGAAAAAGGAAAAAAAATACCCATCTGCAACATGTTAGTTATAAATATATTTCATTTCTGTAGTCTAATAAACTATAATCACCATGCACATTACCCATTTGAAGTGAGATGCATAAAGATGGTGGAGTTAATTATCCTATTAGGGACCTGTCAGTGGTGAAACTTAATTATCAGTTTGTCATTTCCTGGCAGAAAGTGAAAACAGCTTATAAATTGGGGAAGAGAGAAGGAAATAAGAGTTATCAATTCATCAACTAGTGTTAAAAACAGTGGTAACCAAATCAGAAAATTCTGATTAGTAGAGGAAGTTAATGTGTAATATCTTGCTGAGGACAGCTTTATAGATTTCTAATCATCATCATCATCATCATCATCATCATCATCATCGTCCAACTAAATTTCCTTTCTTGATCATATAGAAATCTGATGTTTCTGTACCTTTTACAATTATGAAAACAGTGACCTTCTTGACTTAGAAGTTATTCGAAAGGTTTTGAGAAAAATACTGAATGATATTTCTCTTCATGAGAAATTATGTACTATTCTAGGTACAATACCAGGTTCAGGAACTAGGGGGCTCCTAGGACACACTGACTGATGGTGCCATCTTCTGCTGATGTAAAAATTCACATTTTTAAAGAATGATTTGGAATAAGGGGGGAAAGTGATGCTCACAGAGTTCTGGCAACCTAGACCAGTGCCGACTTGGCCTAAAGCTGGCTCTACCTGTGTACAGCAGAAACACTGTTTTGAAGATATCAGAGAGTCTGTTTAAAATCAGATCATTCATACCTTTCCTTCATTTCAGATATTATGAGAAAAATTCATTTGGGATATTATGAGAAAATTTCATTTGCTTGATCAATAGCAAGATGAATGCCTACAGCGTAATACTTTCTTATACCTACAGACCCTTATGAACAAGGGAGAAACTTTTTATTGCCTTTTTTTCTCGAGTGAATAGCTAGCTTTTTGTTTCCACACTTCTTCTATCACTTCTAATCTTTTCAGGTCAGATCTGGTCAGAGTTTCTTTTCTCTTGTTGTTTGTTCACTCTTGCAAAAGGCTCTCACTTCTAATCTACTGCAGCTGATTTATGCATATTACGGAGTCCTTGACTTACAACCACAGTTGAGCCCAAAATTTGTGTTGCTAAGTGAGACAGTAAGACAGTGAGGTGAATTTTACTCATTTTACCCATTTTTTGACGATTCTGACCACAGTTGTTAAGTGAATCACTGCAGTTGCTAAGTTAGTAATGCGGTTGTTAAGTGAATCTGGCTTCCCCATTGACTTTGCTCATCAGAAGGTTGCAAAAGGTGGTCACATGACCCCGGGATACTGCAACCGTCATAAATATGAGTCAGTTGCCAAGGGTCTGAATTTTGATCACGTGACTGTGGGGATGCTGCAACAGTTGTAAGTGTGAAAAACTCATGTCATTTTTTTTCCTCCATTGTAACCTCAAACAGTCACTAAATGAACTGTTGTAAGTCGAGAACTACCTGTATTGACTTCTTCAGAAAAGCCTATAAATTCCTTCCTTTTGAAAATGAATCCACTTCTTTAAATATTCTTTATTTCCTTGGTATTAAATGTTTAAATTTCCTACCTTTGAAAGAGCTTTCTGTTACTGCAAAATTGCTCAGACTTAAATGAGAAATTTTTAACCTACTTGCTGGAACTATGCTATCATATTTTTGTACAGAGATGAACATATAGTGTATTGCAATTGTTACCTGATCTGCAAGATGATTTTTAGCACAAAGTTTTGATTCCCCAAGAGAAACCATGTTTGGATCTCAGCATAGAAATTTGAGAGGGAGGGGGGAATTGTTCTTAAATTGAAGCTTACATTGCAGAAGTTAATGTCACTTCATGCTTACAATTAATTTAAATGCTATTTAAATTCATTACATAGCAGTAATAAATTTCCAAAAGCAAAACTGTCAGAGGAGCTTTCCAGACCACAAGCCCATCCATTTACCTGGCCTTTAAAATGCACATTTAAATGAATTAGGAATACTTCTGAATTGGTAGCCTTCTTCCCAACCTTATTCATTTATTTAAACGAACAAGAATCTAGCAATCCTAGTTTGCCCTTCTACCCTCAATTCCCATAGCCCTGCAGAGGAATGTAATTTTCCAAACATAGCCAGGAGGTTGGATAAATTCCTTATCTTGCATTGCAAGTTGTTCCAAAAAATAGGGATATTTACTGAAAAGGAACACAATTGAGCCCCAGTATCCCATAGCTCTTGTACTGTAAATATCCTCATTTCCCCCTCAATCACACAAAATCATGGATGGAAAAAAGATCCTGCAGGTACCCGTGCACTGAGCCATGTGGGGATTTAAAGGTGATACCCAACACCTTGAAATGGACCCAGTAGCACATAGGTAATAAATGCAGGGATTAACAGCAATAACTGTCGAGCCCAGTTTCAAGGCTCGCCATACGTGGGGGAGGGAGATGAGGTAGCTGCGGACCTAACAGTGCTAAAATACAAACGGCAATACGAAGGGTGATAATCTCCAGATCCAGGCAGCTCCCACGAGGCGCTGATGGATGACGACATGACGTGACCCAAAGTTGAACAGCTGGGCCAGCCGGGCACTTTGAACATTAAAGGAGGAAATCTGCATGCAGCCAGGATGGAGGGGTGGGGCTATATCATGGTGGTGGTGGATGGTGGTTAGGGGCTTATGGATATAAGCAGCACTGGTAGGCGGAAGCTCCCAGGGCTGACTTTAATTGATTATCAAACTCGTCGTGTTCCGAGGTCTTGGCTTGTAACAGAATAAAACACTTTACAGCTGCTATAACATGAAGGCTTCTTTACTTGTACATGCCGTGCCTGGACAGGCTGAGAATAGCACTTAGCAATAGCACTTAGACTTATATACCACTTCATGGTGCTTTACAACACTCTCAAAGTGGTTTACAGAGTTAGCATATTGCCCCCAACAATCTGGGTCCTCATTTACTGATCTCTGAAGGATGGAAGGCTGAGTCAACCTTGAGCCAGTCAGGATTGAACTCCTGGCAGTCGTCAGAGTTAGCCTGCAATACTGCATTTAACCACTGTGCCACCATGGCATAGGTGTTACATAGGTGTTACATTATTGAATGTGCTACTCCCAAGTGGCAGGTAGGCTTCTACATATTGGGCCAGCTATATCTCCAAGAACAATCTTACATAGAACATGTTACAATACAAAAGACAACAAAGTTGTGCATCACTGTTGCTAGGGAACCTAGGTGGAAAAAGCGTTGGGGGTGTTACTTGGAACCCTGACACCCACAGTTTGTAGTAGCAGAACTCCCAAATCTGGAATGATCCCCAAGTTGCATGTCTGCTGCTTTGGGAAAGCCCTACTCAGACCTAAAGTTGGGGCTTTGATCAAGCTGGATCCATCATTGAAAAACGACACAGCTTTGTCTTGTCTTGCATGATTTAAAGTGAGCTTGTTTTGATCTTTACATCCATCAGGCATCAGGTCAGAATGTTTACAGCATTCCCCTTGTTATCCTGGGTGGAGATGTGCAGATAGTTATCATCACTCCGTATTGACAGATTGTGTCCCCCAGAAACATCATGTAGATCTTAAACAACCCTGTGGAAATCTACAATGGAGTAATCATAGGTATGATCGTTCTTCCCCAGTCCAATAGCAGTTGGAATGGCCTGCTTAGGAAGGACTGGTGTCATTGCAATGGAGTGCCTCTAAGTTCTAACCTTTGCATATTGTAAAGAAGGTTACCAAACTTGACTGTTACTGAAGGAGGCTGAGATGTCTGATAGGATCAAGGGGGCACACTCTCTCTATCCAAGACCTATAAAAGATCACCCAAGAGGGTTGCAGTTTCCCTTGTCCAAGCCTAAACTATCCTGAGTGTAATAGGAAGAAAGGAATCACATTAAAATGGAGCATATAACATCAAAATAAAAATCCTCTGCCATATTCCTATTTGTATTCATAACAATTGGGAAATAAATAGATTTAAGGGCTATTTGCCACAACTTGTTAATACCTTGTTCAGGTACATCTAACAGAAGAACAGATATAACAATCTGATTGTTATCTTTGCTAAACATTTTCCCCACATACAAGAGAGAAAGCATTTCTTTACACTGAGTATGGAACCAATGCATCCTAATAAATAACTGATTTAATAAATACATACACAGAATATAATATGCTTCTCTAGATGGTACTTTATAAGACCTTTTGTTAGCCATGTTTGTTCAAACATTTCTGTTTCCTATGTAAATGCTCTCTCCAAGCTGTATTATTGCAAACAGGGTCCTGGTTTAGTAATTAGAGCCTGTGTTTGTGAATATATTTTTAATAAGTTAAATCTGTAAATGGTCCAGTCATTTTTTGGAGTCAAGGAGTGAAAAAAAGTGCTGCATATTTAGTAATGTAATTACTTTTTCAAATAAATTTCATGAGTATTTTATTGTATGCTTAAATACATATTTACTGCACCAAGGCAAATCTGAATGAGGAATTCTTACTGTGTTGAATTAATACAAATATTGAAAAGTCCCAGAATTGAACTCGATTCAATTTCATCCTTTCCCCCACTTGTTCTACAAATATAATATTTTCCCTAAGCTTACAGATACATATTTATAAAATTTATTTCCTAATTTTCCCTAATCTTATGGAATACACAGACACACAGACACACAGACACACACAGACACACACAGACACACACACACAAACACACACACACACATATATACACAAATAAGCATAATTTTAATTGAATAAACTACAAAATCAACTAAAATTGTTAATTTTAAATTGAATGCAACTTTTAGTGTACTGGAACGTGATGAGAATGCACCTGAATGGGCCAGAGCTCACTTTTCAAGAAATTCCATAATAAAAAGAAAGCTTAAATTGATCAGGAAAAATGCCTACCTTGGACTGGACAATGGACTGAAATCCAGTTTTAAGTGGATGAGACTAAGCAAATATTTGTTTACTGATATTCTGTACTTATTTACTTGTCCTTTAGTCAGGACAATTAAGCAAACAATTGCCTAATTTTTAGCATGCAAAATAGTCAAATTAAAATGTATGTATGTATGTATCAGTAGTGGGTTCTAAAACCCTTTACTACCGGTTTGCGTGCACGACGCTTCTGCGCAGAAGTGTCCCGGGTAGGTGGGCGGAGCCTCCCGCCGCTACCGGTTCTAAGAACTGGGCCGAACCGGGAGCAACCCACCGCTGGTATGTATGTATGTATATGTATATCATTGGAAGAAGCTCATAGATATCTCTCGAATAGTTGAAGCCTGTCTTGACCAAAGATTTTGAAATCTAATCCTTTTAATCTACTTTTAATTCATTAAAAAAAGTTAAAATACAAAATTCCAATCTCCTTCAATCCTCTTAAGGAAAACCAATTTATCAATTTTCCACTTGGTCAGTTTTCTGCTGTTGTGAAGGATTGCAGGCTTCAACTTTGGGAAGGCATGTGCAATCCACTCAGTTAGTTCAAAGTCTGTTAGATTCATATTTCTTCCAATCTTCTTCACTAAATCTGCCACTTTTAAATCAAATTCCTTTTGTGAATCTGATTTATCTACACTTACTTGCATCTGAACAATTTTTTTCAACCATTATCATTTCATCAAACTTTTTAAAAAAGCTTTCAACTCAGGATTGCAAGTTACCAAATGGTTTTTTTTTTTTTTAATACCAGCTACATTAGTTTGTCTGTAATCTGATAATTGTTGCTCTGTGTAACTTAGCAACGATAGATAAGAGAACACAGGAAACAGAGAACATTGAATTAATATTTCTCAAGAGTGAAAAAAAAATAGATAAAGAAGCAGGGAAGATATTTTCTGGATATTTTGATCCAAAATTTAAAAAAAAAAAAAAAGCTCCAAACTTTTTGCAAATTAATGAAATGCAGAATTCCTGTGGTGAGAGCCCAGTATAGATGTAAATCAAATGAAAACACTTTCACTACGCAGGAACCAGTAGTGGGTTCTAAAACCCGTTACTACCGGTTCGTGTGCGCGTTTGCGCAGAAGCGTCCCGGGTGGGTGGGTGGAGCCTCCCACCGCCGGGGCTACCGGTTCTAAGAACCGTGCCGAACCGGGAGCAACCCACTGCTGGCAGGACCATATAGTGATTTCCTTCCTTTCTGCCAAAGCAAAAGTTATTCAAAACAACAACATAAATCAAAAGGGGGGAAAAAAGGTCCAGCAGGGGGTTAAAATAGATCAACATTCAACCAGCCAGTCGATTTTTAAAGTTAAAGAGCAAAGTGAAACAGAAGCTTCAAAAAGTGAAGTTAAAACCCAGGTATACTTAAGAAAACAAACTGCTGAGAAGAAAGATGGATGATTGGTGACTTTCCGACAGTTCCCACAAGGAACTGCAGTCTTCAAGATTCCTCTTCCCAGGTGGGTCAATGGCTGTCTGGAAGCCATCTTGGGTCTTTCCTAAGTGCTCTCATTCAGATCCAGGGAGCAGCACTGCCAAAGAACCAACTTTGGTAGTAAAATCATCATATATTCAGCAGGAAAAAAGAAAAGTTCCTACTGTTTAGCAGTCATTTTGTGGAGCAGTCCTGAAATCTAAAATTTCTGACAACTGAACAAAGCATCCCTCATTACTAGCTATTTGTCCTGGGAATGTTGTGGTTCAAGTCCATTTTGTATGTCTTAAGTTACCTACTCCTGAGATGCAGAGACTACTAGCCTATGATTAGCACTGCTGATGTTACCTAGTTGGGTAATGAAAAATCAGATAAAATCAGATGCTGATTGTTGCTTCTACTATAAATTGTGCAAGATTGCATTCCCCACTAGAGAAAAGGGCATCTGTGATCTGACTACAGGTTTGATTTTTGTATGGTGTATCTCTTGCAGGCAGATCTTAATCCGTGCTGGCACTGAGGCAAAATGAGGAATGATTCTGTGCCAGAAAGATTTGGAGAAAGAGAGCACAGCAGTTCATAAGTATTGGAAGGCTGTAGCAATTAGAAGGACTGCTGAGTGGGTGCATAGTCATCACTGAGTGAAAAGGAAGTTGACAGCATGGGTCTAGGGTGTGCAATAGAAGGCTGCAGAATTTTCCATTAATTCTGAACATTAATGCAATGGTAAAGTCACTGCTTCAGCAAGATCTTCTTTTGTTCTTTAGCATCACTTTAAATATGATACCAAGAGCCCTTGCAGAGCAAAAGATAACGTATAAACGAGAAGCTTTCAGCCAAATGCAAAGAAGTAGCCAAATAGTTTTGGCTTGAGCTGCAGATACTTGGTAATAAGGTTTACTGTCTTTGCATTATGTGTTCCATTAGACAAATGGCAGGTAGAAATAGCAGTGTGGACTAATCCGGTGGGATATTAAGTACATTCTAGCAATAAGAAATCCTGGATTTCTCTGATTTTGAGCCTGTTGCCCAAACTAGGCAATGAAGAAAGGTGAATTATGTTGTTTATGCTGTATGACATTAGCATATTGTATTTTTGTTTCATTTGTTTCTTTAGCCAGATTTAGAGTAACTATAATTCATCATGGTTGATACATTAGAAAGATTATTGTGTTTATTCGAATCACCACATCCATGATTTAATAGCTAAAATTCTGTAGGGCATCTTGCTAAATTTCCTGAATTTATGGGCATCAGAAAAAGGATGGTACTATATAAACTAAATGCATGTTCACAGTAGCTAAAAGATGAACAGAAGATAAAAAATTAAAGAAATATGAGTATTTTTCCAGGAGATAGGAAAGTTTTCAGAATTACTTTTAATCAGGTTCCTGTCTTACAATATACTTCAAGATTTCTGTTTTTGTTCTGAGCAGAGCAGAAAGAGTTTTCCATTCAAAAACAGCAGTAACTAAGTACTCTTTGCCTGTGATATCAATTCATTTTTATCTCTCACTATCTGCATTCTATAAGATCAATGTGCACACATAAATTGATAATTCATTACAAAAATAGCAATGTTGAAAAGACTGATCATATCATTTGCATGTGAAAGGAGGATCTTCTGTCTTGGGAGACATTGCTTATGGGGGAAGGGTATGTATGAAGAGGTTATACAATATGTACAGTATATGAGCAGGTGTTATTTTGTAACTGTGTGTTACAAAGAGACTGAGCCTACCTGAACACTTGCATATATGTTTGCTGGCAAATGCATACCTGAATACCTGCCATGGTGTCTGCAGCTCAAATACATCAATCAATCAATCAATCTGAATAGAGCTGGAAGGGACCTTGGAGGTCTTCTAGTCCAACCCCCTGCTCAAGCAGGAGACCCTATACCATTTCAGATAGGTAGCTGTTCAGTCTTTTCTTAAACATCTCCAGTGATGAAGCACCCACAATGTCTGAAGGCGAGCTGTTCCACTGGTTAATTGTCCTCACTGTTAGGAAGTTTCTCCTTAGTTCCAGGTTGCTTCTCTCCTTGATTAGTTTCCATCCATTGTTTCTTGTCTTGCCTTCTGGTGCTTTGGAAAATAAGTTACCCCCTTCTCTTTGTGGCAGCTGCTCAAATACTGGAATATTGCTATCATGTCACCCCTAGTCCTTCTTTTCCCTAGACTGGCCATATTCAATTCCTGCAACCATTCTTCATATGTTTTTGTCTCCAGGCCCTTAATCGTCTTAGTTGCTCCTCTTTGCACTTTTCCCAAAACTTCAAAATCTTTTTTGCAATGTGGTGACCAAAACTGGTGTGGTCTTACTAAGGATTTATAAAGTGGTACTAATACTTCATGCGATTTTGATTCTATGCCTCTGTTTATACAACCAAGATTGTATTAGCTTTTTTGGCTGCTGCTGCTGCTGCATACTGATGGCTCATGTTTAAGTGATCGTCCACTAGGACATTGTCAACATTACATTTCTGTCTTTGAGTGTATCAAATGATTTTTGTTATTGTTATTCATTTGAGCCAGAGTTACTCTACGTGACCGCCTGGAGTAATCCCTGCAGGAGTGCTTTGCCATTGCCTTCTTAGAATTGAGAGAGTGTGACTGGCCCAAGATCAAGCAACTGGCTTCATGCCTGAGGCAGGACGGAAACTCATGTCTAATCTCTTGATTTCTAGGTGCCTTTTACCTGGCACCTTAACCATTAAAAAAACAAAGTAGTTCTCATCAAGTGAATGTTGATAATTAATTAATTAATCCATTGCTCTTTTGGCCCATCTGTAACAGACAAAAGAGTCCTGAATGGGTGATAAATAGAGCAATTCAAAAAATGCATTCAGAACAAACAGTTCTGCTACAGGGTTCTTCCCTTTCTAGCACTTGAAACTCATCTCAGATGGCAATATATAGGTGAATGGAAATCTGAATAGCAGAACGTAATCTGGAAAAAATTGTTTCAGGCCTTTATCAGGCTCAAGTGAGAGCATATGTCCTGGCCACTCATTAAAGCATGCTGCATTTTTCTGTCTCCCATGAGTGTCTGAAAAATAGATATTGCTGATGTGAGGAGAGTGTGACTCTCCAAACTCACACAAAAACTAAAAGAAGGACTGATTTAAAGAATTCCAAAGAGGTGCTGGGCTCACTTGCATTCTGAATAAGTTTCAACCCACGCATAGTCCTATAAAGAACTATTTTGAAGACTGAAATTAAATAGGAGCCAAGTGTCCTGCTGCTGTCCTCTGACACGCCTAATTACATCCTGATTGACAATGGCTTTTTGTCTTTTTAAAATACCTATATCTGAAGTGGTCTCACAATTTGTCACTCTGAAGCACTGAATTAAGAGTGATGTCTCTAAGGTATCTTGCTGAAGGATGAGCGAAAAGGAACACATCAGAGAACGTCAGTGGGACCAGATCGTTGCATCCTTCTGCCATCTCCATTTGGGCTAACACTCAAGATTAAGAGTGAAAGTATGTTACAGAATTTTATTTTAGATATAATCTCTAATAATACTAAAGAGTGATCTCTGTTTTATAGAAAATATTGCTACTTAGCATCCCAGAGACTAGTGAATTATAATTTCTTTTGATGCTTGTGATTAAATTTATAAATAAGCTAATTGAAATGTAATTTCCTCATTTAAGAAAGAACTGCAACAAAGTGTAATAGCATACAATTTGCTCTGTAGTATCTCATGTAAGGAATTAGATACAGCTGGGTATGATAATGATACATTTTCCATTCTGAATTTATTTTACTTTGATGTCTTTAGATCTTTTTAATAAGCTGCCTTCAGAGTGTATTCCCAATAATGTTGGGAACTATAATAGTATTGCATTCAGAAAAAAAAATACTATTTTTTTTTCAAATGAGGTGTGGAGTTGACTAAAGTTTCTTGCATTTGTAAGATCAGAGGCATTCAGAGAAAAAACACTCAACTGCTTCTACAAGTTTCAGGAAATGAAAACAATATTTTGAAATTTTGTTGATTGTTATATTGTGTTGGTGTAATGATCATCTTGGACACTTGCATTGTGGCTCATAGTCACTAGTTACCAGGCTTTCTGAGATTCTCTTGCTTGCAAGCAGAATGAAATACAATCAATTTCTATTCATTTATTGTTGTTGTTCAGTCTCTAAGTTGTGTCTGGCACGCCAAGCCCCACTGTACTCTACTGTCTCCTGGAGTTTGCCCAAATTCATGTTCGTTGCATTGATGACATTAACCACCTCATCTTTCCAAATATCAGGGTCTTTTCCAATGAGTCGTCTCTTCTCATTAGGTGGCCAAAATATTTGAATTTCAGCTTCTGTCCTTCCAAAGAACAGTCAGGGTTGATTTCCTTTAGGATTGAGTGATTTGATCTCTTTGCAGCCCAAAGAACTCTCAAGAATCTTCTCCAGCACCACAATTTGAAAACATAATTTCTTCAGTGCTCAGCCTTCCGTATAGTCCAAATGTCTCAGCCATACATTACTACTGGGAAAACCATAGCTTTGACTCTACGGACCTTTGTCAGCATGGTGATGCCTCTGTACATATTGGGGATGTATAAATATCTTAATATCAGCTATATTCAGACATAAAAGAAAAATATCTGAATCAGAATCAAAATAGAGCTGGAAGGGACCTTGGAGGTCTTTTAGTCCAGCCCCCTACTCAAGCAGGAGATCTATACCATTTCAGACAAGTGACTGTCCAGTCTCTTCTTAAAAACCTCCAGTGATGAAGCACCACAACTTCTGAAGGCAAGCTGTTCCATTGGTTAATTGTCCTCACTGTTAGGAAGTTTCTCCTCAATTCCAGGTTGCTTCTCTCCTTGATTAGTTTCCAACCATTGTTTATTGTCCTGTCCTCTGGTGCTTTGGAAAATAAATTGACCCCCTCCTGTTTGTGGCAGCCTCTCAAATACTGGAATACTGCAATCATGTCCCCAAAGTCCTTCTTTTCTCTAGACTAGCCAAACCCAAATCCTGCAACTGTTCTTCATGTTTTAACCTCCAGGTCTTTAATCCTTAGTTGCTCTTCTTTGCACTTTTTCCAAAGTCTCAACATCTTTTTTGTAATGTGGTGACCAAAACTGGTTGAAGTATTCCAGATGTAGTCTTACCAAGGCTTTATAAACTGGAACTAATACTTTATGTTATCTTGATTCTATGCCTCTCTTTATACAAGCAAGGATTGTATTAGCTTTTTTTGGCTGCTGCAGCATACTGCTGACTCATGTTTAAGTGATTGTCCACTAAGACTCGAAGGTCCCTCTCACAGTTACTGTTTTGGAGCCAGGTTTTGTCTAATCTGCACTTGTACCTTTGGTTTTTTTGGCCCAGGTGTAAAACTGTGCTTTTCTCCACATTAAATTTCATTTTGTTGGATAGGGCCCATTGTTCAAGTCTATCAAGATATTTTTGGATCCTAAGCTTGTCTTCTGGGCTGTTGGCTATTCCTGCCAGTTTAGTGTCATCTGAAAATTTGATGAGTTCTCCTTCTATTCCCTCATCTAAGTCATTTATGAAGATATTGAAGAGTACTGGGCCTAAGACAGAACTTGTGGTACCCCATTGCTTACTTCCCTCCATGTGGATGTGTTACCATTAAGGACTACTCATTGAGTATGGTTTGTCAGCCAGTTACAAATCTACCTGATGGTGATGCTGTCTATCCCACATTTTTTTAGCTTACCAAGTAGTAGGTTGTGGTCTACTTTGTCAAATGTCTTGCTGAAGTCTAAATATACTATGTCCACAGCATTTTGCTGGTCCACTAATTCAGTCACTTTGTCAAGGAATGAAATAAGATTGGTTTGGCATGATCTGTTTTTTAACAAACCCGTGCTGGCTACTAGTTATAAGTTATAAAAACAGTTTGTTAAAAACAGATCATGCCAAACCAATCTTATTTCATTCTTTGACAAAGTGACTAAATTAAACAGCTAGGGGGACCTTTGCACAGGTTCGCCTGGTGCACCAATTGCGACCCTACTTGGATCGAGTCTCTCCTCTCACAGTCACTCATGCCCTGTTCACCTCACGGTTAGATTATTGCAACTCTCCCGTGCTGGCTACTAGTTATAAGTTATAAAAACAGTTTGTTAAAAACAGATCATGCCAAACCAATCTTATTTCATTCTTTGACAAAGTGACTAAATTAAACAGCTAGGGGGACCTTTGCACAGGTTCGCCTGGTGCACCAATTGCGACCCTACTTGGATCGAGTCTCTCCTCACAGTCACCCATGCCCTTGTCACCTCACGGTTAGATTATTGCAACACGCTCTACATGGGGCTACCCTTGAAGCGTGTTCGGAGACTACAATTGGTCCAGAATGCGGCTGCGCGAGCTGTCGTGGGTGCACCTAGGTACACCCATATTACACCTATACTCCG
>QLTV01002110.1:224542-256341 GCA_003457575.1 Thermophis baileyi | reverse complement strand
GCGTAGCGCAGCTGTTTAACTCAGATCAGGGCGATGCGCTTCGTCGATCTCCTGGTCTTTGCCAAAGGATCTAGGCTGCAGAGGGCAGTTGTTACTCGCTATTCAAGATGGCGGTAGCGGATCTCCTCTGGTTTCACTCTTCACCTTTTTCGATCTCCTGGGCTATGCCGATGGATCTGGGCTGCGGAGGGTGGCTGTTTAACTCCAGTTAGGGCAATGTGCTTGAAATTTCTCTCGGGAATTTGACCACTCGGATCGTTCTCTACTTTCCTCACAGGCCTCTTTTTCTACTTTCTTCTCAGGCCTCTTTCACAACCTTTCCTCTTAGGCCTCTTGGCTTGTAAGAGGCCTCTTGGCTTGTAAAATGTAGCTAAAAACAAATTGGTAGCCTCACTATATGTACTCATGTAAAAATCAGATATGGATTAGAAATGGGTCAAAAGTGAATTAAAAATGTAAAGGAAAAGAAAAAACCTCTTTAAATTATGGAAGAGTTTGTTACAGCCGTTGCAGCCTGTCCACCATCTTGGATTCTGTTATGATATGTTCTTGATATGTTCTTTGTAGAATACACAAAATGCTGAACATCAATGTAGCAAATTGCCTCAGCACAAGGCCAGAAGAGAGAAGAGGCCAATGCAGAAAATAAGAAAAAGGAAGACCTTAATAGTGTACCTTCAAACAATGCAACCCCCTGCAGTCCTTAATGCCTTGCTACAACAATCAATTGGAATTCCCTTCTTCCATCATTACATTTCCCTTGCAAACTAACCCTCTAAAAAAGGAGATTGGCCACCCAACACTGGATTATATGGGTCGACCTCCTGAATAATGTGAATAGTAATACAAAGCTACCTTGAACAGTGGCAAAATTTGGTCCGTCATCCACCATCCTGTTTTCTGTAATGTATGTAATGATGAACGCCATCTATATGCAATGTGGTATAACTTTTTACAATGTTTAGCCTTCTAATCACTAGGATTTAAATTTTTTTAATCAAGATCTAGGTCAGAAATATTACAGAAATTACCTCTTTTGCTTCTACTTGTGGATACATACACTGTATATGCTGCTCTCTAATCAGATTTATACTGGAAGTTTGTATTTCTTTTTGTTTTTTGAAGGAGGCAATAAAAATTTCCTAAAAGGAAAACTTTTAAAAAGCAAATCCTTTTGCAGATAGTATATCAATCATTGTTAGGACTTTTCATTCATTGCCTAAAAAGCAGGATTGGATAGCACTTTGTAAGACAGTTTACATATGATCTGGGGATAGCTTTTTCTTAAAATAAAAGCTGAGAATTTGAGGATTGTGACTCATCAAAGAGACTGCTTCTACTTAAGAAAACACAGTATATATTTGCATAACTCCTTCCCATTCTGGCTATTTTTTTTTTTTAGAATTTCTCTCTTGAATACTCTCAGCTATTTACCCATTTAAGGAGAGTTTGTGTACTGAATACATCCTTTGGATGGAATATAAAACTTAATTATCTAATATGGTAGAAATAAATGAAAAAAATATTCTACCAGTACTATACCGAAAGAGAAACAAACTGAAAGGCCTTGAAGAGAATAAAATACCTCATTTTTCACTTAAATTCATATTATCAAAATCTCATACCACTGAATTTTTCTCTCAAAATTGATGCAAGTCAATAGTAGATACATACATCTGATTTATTCTGTGCATGATCTTCAATGTGGATGCCTCTGCCAAATTAAGGTGAGATACATGTATTATCTTGCATCTTGTGTAAGCTTAAATTGTAGTGATGTTCTGAGATTTTTATGGCACAACCTAATTTAATATTATCTAGATTCTTTAAAAAATAAATTTAGCTTGCTCATCATGGAAACTAACACAACTGGCAGTGTGGAAGTTGATGCATTTTTATTTGCAGAACTCTTAATTGAATAACATTAATTAGAAGTGAGTAATAGCTAATTTAGGAATCAAATTAGATAAGTCTGACGAGTGTCAACTCTTGTCTTTTTTCCACAGCAGAGTCTACTATAACTCCACCATAAATAATAACAAAACCTTAGAATAAGTCCCAGATTTTCAAAGTTACATTTGATGGTATGTATGGTGACCTGATATAAAAAAGCCAATATACATTTGGTTGAATGAGTGAAATACCATTCATATTTATACTCTAGGCTAGTGGAATTGGAGCAAATTCAATTTGTAACATCCAAGAATGTGACTAAATTGTAGAGAACACTGCTTATAACTTTCTCCTCTTGACCTTGACAGCATAATTTATAATTTCTACCCAGGAGGTTGAAAGAGCTTAGATAATTTCATAAATGTCTAAGGGAACCTAAGAAGTTTCATGTTTCAAGGGAACAATTACTAGACTTTTTTTTCTTACGAAGAATCCCATTTGATTTTTTTTTTAGTATGGGCAATTACAGTATTGGTCAGCTATTAATTACCTGTGAATGGGAAAACTGATTGAGAGGGCATGGCTTCTCAACTGCAGGCAGTCCTATAGGAACATAATCTTTTCTCATTTCATATTGGCCTCAGAGTAGATTAATGGATGGAAACTGAGGAGAAGAAGAAGAAGAAGCCTTCCAGAATGAGTAATTTTCAAACAGTGAACTGCTGGCTGGGAAGAGATCAGCTGCAATATCATTTTGCTTTAAAAATGAATTGAATACATTTTGAATTATCTTGTTGTTTAAGAACCCTTAAGAATTAAATTATTCCTTGATGCCTTTATAAATATATGAGCTTATTGAGACGTATAACAATTCTACTTCTACTTAATAATTTTTTCCCTGATAAATGTTTATGAATTTTGCTTTCCTCAAGAGCTTTTTGTTTATTTCTGATAAATTTATGACCCGGTTGAACTTTTCCACACTACTTGCTCTTAGCTGAGTTTAACTTCTAGCAAGTGGTCCTTGCTAGAATAGCAATAGTTATCTTGCTATTTTAAAATAGTTATCTTGCTATTTTAAAATGCAAGATAACTATGTTGGGAAATAATAATAAAATAACAATAAAAAAGAAATGGATAAATTACAAGTTAAGATAGAAGAAATATGTAAGACCATGAGAAAGAATGAGAGCTCTAGAGGAACATATTGAGAACAGTATCTCAAGCCTATTTTTAAAATTATTGCTACAGAATCGTGTGTGTGTGTGTGTGTGTGTGTGTGTGTGTGTGTGTGTGTGTGTGTAGGTAGGTGTGTGTGGCAATGAGACTAGTGATTGAAATATTAGCTATCCCACAACAGCTTGAGATATTGTGCAAATCCACATTGACTTATTGCTCCCCCCCCCTTAAGAAAATGTTGACAACCATTTCTGAAGGAGAGAAATTGCTGACGTTGTCCTCTGTACATTCTCCTATCAAAGAAATCTCAAGGCCCATTTTTCTGTTTCACTTCTGAAGTACACTTTTCTGTGTTATGTCAACCTTGAGCACGTGCATTCATTTTGAGTGACATGTTTCAGTTTGTTGCAGGTTAATCTCAGCAGTTCATTGGCTATTTGGCAGAGAAGGAATACTCTTTCAGCTGTGTCACCTATGTCTCATACCTTTTAGAGCTATCTTTATTAGAAGGGTTGAATGTTTTCATACTTGCCTTTTGGCTTTGAAATCCAGCAAAATTTGTCAAAGTTATTGTTTGTATTATTTTTCTCTCCCCGAGCTTCTTGCTTTTCCCTATGCTTTATTTTAAGGGAAAATGTCCAGTAGTGCACTATTTATTTTTCTAGTCTAAGCATTGTTAAAAGAGATATATTTTATTTTGATATTACATATTATAGTATCTCTAGAGATAAGTCAACTACACACAAAGTTATTTGAGAGGTCATTACTTTATGACCGTCAGTTGCCACCAGAAATGAATCTGAAGACATAATACTATGTCTTGGCCTTGAGTCCAAGGTAGTGTCATATTTGGTCAAAATGACAGATTTTTCAAGTTGAGAATATTGTGTACTAGATACAATTAAGCATAAACAAAGGAAAACCAAGGCTTTTCTACTTAAAAAACATCTATTTATGAATATATCACAAACCTTGAGGGTTTAGCAACACAGTTACAGAAAAAAGATCTGAGTTTTTGTCACAAAACCAAAAGAGCCAATTCTTTCTTTATTGCTATGTTTAATTTTCCAAAATATCCAGGTTTTTCACACTGTGGAGCTGATAACTAGCTTCGGTTATTAGCAATTACTCAAAGGTAATGCCTTGGTAAGGCCACACTTGGAATACTGCATTCAGTTTTGGTCGCCACAATGTAAAAAAGATGTGGAGACTCTAGAAAGAGTGCAGAGAAGAGCAACAAAGATGATTAGGGGACTGGAGGCTAAAACATATGAAGACCGGTTGCAGGAACTGGGTATGTCTAGTTTAATGAAAAGAAGGACTAGGGGAGACATGATAGCAGTGTTCCAATATCTCAGGGGCTGCCACAAAAAGAGGGAGTGAAGCTATTCTCCAAAGCACCTGAGGGTAGGACAAGAAGCAATGGGTAGAAACTAATCAAGAAGAGAAGCAACTTAGAACTAAGGGGAAATTTCCTGACAGAACAATTAATTGCCTCCAGAAGTTGTGAATGCTCCAACACTGGAAGTTTTTAAGAAGATGTTGGATAACCATTTGTCTGAAGTGGAGTAGGGTTTCCTGCCTAAGCAGGGGGTTGGACTAGAAGACCTCCAAGGTCCCTTTCAACTCTGTTATTCTAAGGTCCCTTCTAAGGTGGTATCAAAGGTAAAAAAAAATGATTAGTTTTCACCAACCAAGGTTCTCCACTGGAAAATATATATATTAAGCCTGGACAAATCACAAATTTTGATCAGCCTGCAGTAAAGCTTAAGCCATATTGGAGAAGCTAGAGGAAATAGGTAACTATTCCAATCTTATCAAAAGGAACAGAGGTGCCAACTTTATCTGGATGTAACATCACTAACAATGATTCTCAGTGTTACTCAGCTACAGGTAATAGGGCCATTTATTATGTGTTTGGCAACAACTTTAGTCATGTAATAATGAAATCAAAGCCTCTTTTCTAATTGAATTCTCTGTAGTTCTCAAGAGTCCTGCTGCACCTCAATTCTGAATGTGGACTGGATTTGAAATGAGATTCAAATCCATCCCCAGTGTTATCCTTTCTCCCAGGCCCTGCTTCCTAAGCAAAATTACCTTTATCAGTATTGGAATTACTGACGTTGAGAAAGCCTTGGTAGAGATAGGAATATTCCTATTACATGCATCCCAATTATCTAAGTAATGGGATTTCAAGGGATTCAGTACTACTTCTGGGCTTTGCTTTCCTGTGATTGAGGTCAGTCAAGGAGGCTTATGGCATTTTTATGACATCTCATTCTTTACCCATTTAAACATGTTGAATATAGATAGAGATTAATAGCTTAAATCCTCTGGCAAATATTGCTTTTCAATCAGATTTTGGGGAGGGGAGCAGATGTACTAACTATTGTAGTGTCATTTAGCTTTCTTATCTGCAGCTTGACTCTTCAGTCAGAGTTCCCACAATTGCAATGAGCTATGCTGTCCATTTCTTTCTATTCTTACCTGAACTATTTAGGGAATTTTTATGGAAACAGAAATTTGTGGGGAAGCTATCTCTTAGGTAAGAGGCCTACCTTAATTTAGATCTCAGCCTACAGTAATGGATTGCAGCTTTTTCTTCTCATATGAGAGCAGAGTCACAATCGGACTCATATTTCTTTTTCACTTCTTGCATTGATTGTTAGAAGGTTAGGACTTTACATTATAACCTTGACTGAGCAGGAACTTCTCCAAGCAGAAGATTCCAAGCAGCCTGGGGATGATGGGAGCTCTAGTGCAGCATATCTAGAAGATATCACATTGTGGATGATACTCTAAAATACCATTTTATTTTACACAGTACGCAGACTCAGTCTGCTGAGTTTTCTCATGGCTTGAATGGTGAATGCACTTTGGAATATGGCCTACACATTTCTGCACCAGGAAGAAGGGAAGGTGAAGTGCTGGGGAGATCTGAATGAGTAGGGCGATAATCTACTGAGGAGGAAGGGAGAGAGGAAGCTATATGTGTCAGCCTTGCCTCCCTACCCCTGCTGCCTTGATCCTTTCCTTAGCTGCTATCACTGCTGATATTCTTGGCTCTCTATCATACTATTTTCCCTAAACCCAGTGGTGGGTTGCTGCCGGTTCGGACTGGTTCACCCGTACCGGTGGCGGAAATTTGCACCCGCTCGCCGAACCAGCAGCAATGGCTGGCTGTCCATGCCCCCGAACCGGTCCTCAGGTCGCTGCAGCTGGCAAAGAACCCTCTGCGCATGCGCAGAGGCTTCTGTGCATGTGCAGAGGGTCATTTCCCCGACGTGACGTAGGCGCAAAACACGCACTTCCGTCGCGATGTGAACCGGTAGGGAAGGTAAGTGGAACCCACCCCTGGGATCATCCCCATTTTGTTATGCACACAATTCTGTTCAATAAGCCAGTTATTTACAGAAGTCCCAGGAGAACGAAGAACCGATGATCCTATTCATTTATAACGTTAAACTTAAAATTCAGTCAATAAATTATACTGTACTGTGAATTAGTTATGGCTTGACCCACACGCTGTCATGTTCTGCTTCTCTTTCTCCCTTAGGCAGGCTGCTTTTATGTGATATCCAAATCCAGAACGTTGGCTAACATCTTTTGCCATGCTCACTCATAATTTTGTTTGTATATTATATTTGTATATAAGTTGGGAGAGTAGTTCTCATACTTTTTCTTGGTTTTTGTTTTTATCTCCATTGGTTGTTTCTTTTTAAACTCATATTGTATTTTGTCTGTTCTAGTGTAAGCCACCCAGAATTATTCTGGAATTGGATGATGTCTAAACTGAATAAATTATTATTACTGATTTTTCAAAAACTGTTAAAAACCTGGTTGTTCTACTATGCTTAATGGTAGTTGAGCCCCTTTGGATTTTGTTTTTCTTTGGTATTTTTTCATATACTTTTGATCTTTTGGGTTACAGGCTAATCTTCTGGTTCTACATTTGTAGACCCAAGGTTGAAATGAGAGCTCCTTGGTGTTCTCTTGCTTGACTATTTTCTCTCAGTCATTTCATTACCCAAACTAGGTAACACATCAGTGCTAGTAGGGACTGGGGTTTGCTCTCAATTTATATTCTAATGGCTTGCCCCTGTTGGTGGGAGTGATCTTGGTGGTTTTTTGGTTGGGCTGCTTACTCTTACTTTGTTTGACAGTTCCTTGATTAGGGTATTGTTTACTCCTTGATTGTTGGTCTGATGTTAATTTTGGTGTTTATCTCTGTTCATCTGGGTGTTGATTACTGGCGGGGGGTGTTTTGGTTTTTTTGTTCCGTTCTGGCTTGTTGATTGTCTCTTTTGAATGGTATATAAATATTGCTTATGTCTATGGGCCTATTGATGGCCAATTTGCCAGAGTGGCAGGCTTCCAGGAATTCTCTAGTGCTTTTGGACTTGCCTTGGTCTAGAATGGTCATAGTTTTCCAGTTGAAACTATGGTTAAGTCTGTCTGTGTATTGTGAAATTAAAGAGTTTTCATCATGTCTTCTGCCTGTTATTTGATGTTCATGGATGTGTTCTATCAGCCTTCTGCTTGTTTGTCCTTCATAGTAGCTATTGCAGTTTTTACATTGTACACTGATCTTTTGGTTGGTTAGTTGGTTGTACACACACACACACACGTTTTATGCTTTCTAATTATAATCCATCCAGAATCATTTTGTGTAACCTCAAAATTGAAATATTAAATTTGTTATTAATATCTTGGATATTTAATTTACAATATTATTTATTAAATGAAAAGTTTGGTTTTATAGCTTCTGCATTAAAAGCAAACAACAATGATGCAAATATGACAAGTGTGACATTTGGTGAAATCCCAAAAATCCTATTTTTACATACTTATGCCCTTATGAATACAAGTATATAAGTCATAATGTTTGCATCATAATGTCATGACATGCATTCTATAATTTCCCCATTCTTGCTGTCCCCAAAGATGCCCATGGTTTATTTGTTATTTGCAAGGTTAAGTCCTATCAATCCCAAATCCTACTAATTGCATGAACTAACTATTAATTTAGGAACTAAATAATGTAACATATATGATGAGACAGAACATGGATAACTGATAAAGGAAGGACAAGTTTTAAGTCATAAAGCAAAATCAGAAATGAGGAATAGTATTTCCAGCCTATTTTCAGTATGTAGCCTTATTTGTTAAATAGATTAAGATGACAAGATCAGGAGCTGATACGTAAGAGAGGCATTCCAGTTTTTATAAAAGGCTGCTGTTTAAACAGGATAGCTACAGTATGCTCTAGGTTTGTATTAGCCTCCACTGACTTTCTCTGTGATTCATGGTGATATTTTACCTAATAGTTTCTTTCAATATATCTCATGGAAAGACAACTCTTTAGGTTAAACTAGTGATAAGATTACAGGATTTATGGCATCTTCCATTACTTTTTCCCATGATTGCCAAAACTAAGTAAGCAGTGTTATCCTGCCATTTCATGCTATTTCCTAAAGATTTTCTGGATCGAATATCATATTGTAATAGCATGGTTTATTTTTGTACCCCGCTCTCTAAATTTACACTGTAAAGTTTAAAAGAAACACTTAAAAACTCTGAACCATGTAGCTGAATCTCCATTTGAAGATGTCCTTTAATCTTCCAGTCATAACTGGGTTTTATTAGTTCAATTCTGTGGGATGATTTGAAATGTTATAGAACATTTATTCAAATTCAGTTATGACTTCGCAAACCACCATTCCATGATTATATTTTATATGGATACCAATCAGACTCCAAGACATAAATCTTGACACTACTTCCATTCCCATACTGAAAAATAGCAAAGGGAAAAATTAAGTCAAATTGCAATTTTATTAAAAGATCTATGGCAGGGTGTCAAACTCTATTTCATTGAGGGCCGCATCAGGGTTGTGTTTGACCTCAGGGGGGGCGTGGCCAGGGTGGGCATGGCCACCTTGATTTCACTCGTGTCGGGGGTGCCTGTGGTGGCCCGAGTGCTCTACCAGCAAAAAATGGCTCCCGAGCTCCATTTCTGGCTGTGACGGCCTCCAGCAACCCTCTGCCAGCAAAAATGGAGCTTTGGAGGGCCGCATGCGGAGGCACCATGGGCCTTCACTGTTTCCAGGGCAGCCCCACCGGCCAGATCTAAGCACCCTGTGGGTCGGATCCGGTCCATGGGCCTTGAGTTTGACACCCCTGATCCATGGGGTCTGCAAAAAACCATATTTTTATGATGCAAAATCTTTTCTGTAACTATTTTTTCCGAAATACTTTTTCTTTTGAAATTCACAATATGATTGCTGTTGTTATTGCACCGGGCATGCAATTCACAGGGAGTGAAGTATTTTACATGAAGTTTTTCTAATATCTCAAATCTGCAGGTGCTTGGAAGAGCTCCCTTGGAAAGATCTGATAATTTGATGCCACACTACTATGGTCACAGGCTTCAGAAGGATGCAGGTTTATTGTTAGGAAAATTGCATCTGAAAATTGTAAAAACGTGCAGATTTCAAGATGCACCTCGATTTCCTCGAAGAAAGAAAATTATTTTCCTGCTGATGTTCACATTGTGACTTTTGATGGCAGGCTTAATTCTGACTGCCACATGCAAGTAGGCATTAAATAATACAGAGGAAAGCTGCAATTTTTGGATCTTGATGCATTTTAAATGACACAGTTTGGCAGAGAGTAATTCTGGATAATCAATCTATGGGGGGGGGGAGCTTTCCCCTTGGATGAGAGCATTAGCTTTTGGTCCAAATTAGGAATTTGCCAAATAGCTAGTACATGCAATCTAACTCAGTAAAATTCACTTCTTCTAGTACTGAATGGATTTTTTATATGATTTGTGCTATCAGAATACATATTTTTATAGAGATTCCTCTACTTAAAAACATAATTCATTACATCTTGTGGACGTTTTAAAAATTGCTGTTCAATAAATATGAGGAAAAACCATGTAAGCAAAACTAATGGTATAGCCATCACCCATTATGGGATGAAATTGGAATAGGAAGGAAATCTATCAGCACTTCTGTGGGCATAGTGGCTTCCAATAAACATTATATGAACTTTCTGGAAAGAGCCCAAGAGAAAGCAGAGTTGACATTACTGTAGCAAGTATGAATTGTGCATAGCATTGAAACATGGCATAGTATTTCCTTTGACTAAGCTAGTTGTGCTTACAGGGAAAAGGAATGATTACAAATTATACACAATGGCCCAAAAAGTAGAAGAAATTCATGAATGTATGTACCTTTATAGAACGTTTACTAAAGATAGGAAAATAGATGGAGGATTTTTCTTAAGATCTGCAAATGTTATGGGAAGTAGCGGGCAGTATTTTCTCTTGTGCAAGAAATGAACATTTGTCAAAAGAAATCAAAATAGCTGAGAGCATGTATCTGCCCACTTTGCTATATGGATGTGATGTCAGGAGAAACATAAAAGTGAGCTGAACGTAGTAGAAATGGAATCTCAAAACAAGGAGAGATAGGATCAAGAGATAGGGTCAAATTCTGTTATGCCTTCTCAAACCACCATTCCATGATAATATTTTATATGGAAACCAATCAGGCTCCAAGACATAAATGTTGACACTGCTTCTATTCCCACACTGAAAAATAGCAAAGAGAAAAATAAAGTCAAATATCAACTTTATTAAAAGATCTATGGGGGTCTGCAAAAAGCCATATTTTTATGTTGCAAAATCTACTGAATGATTGTGGACTCAATAAAAAAAGTTGAGTGACTGGTACAAAAGAAATATGTTGAATTGGTTAGGACATTTCATTCATTCATTCAAATATACTGTATATGGGTGTAACTCACAGAGTGTCACATACTGATGGTGTGAATGAAGATCAAATTCTAAAACAAATGGATGAAAGAATGGATGAAGAAGGAGGGGAGTATCAATAAAGTCATGGTTGGTTGAAGTTGCTAAGATTGCGAAAAAGAGAGAGGTGAGAGCTTTAAAGAACAAAAGACAATCCTTGAAGCAAGGTTAGATTTGCAAGGTGCTGTTAATGTTGCATTACAATAAAGTAGAATTAGCCTGTCCTGTCTACTTAGGAGGTTGGTATAATCATGCAAGTCTGAAAGTACAAATCTCCTGCCATCACTTTTTATTTCCCAATAAGTTAGGGCAGATCTTTTCTACGTTTTTTTTTCTCTGCCCATTTTTCAGGCTCCTTCTCCTCTTATCTGATTGTTCCCTAAGCAGCATTTCTTCCCCTCATTTCCCATTACAATGGCACATGCCATTACATGGGCATTTCCTCTTCAGCAGCCTCAGCCCAGCACATTCCCACATGCACTCCTCGTCTGTCTGCTGGGGCTCCACAAGCTGGCTGTAGCTCACTGCCTCTTACCTCCTGTGAAGTCTGCCATGGCTTGCGGCATCTTTCCAATATGCTGAAGCTCGCAGACAAGTTTTCCAGCAGCACTTCCAGCATGCAGCTCATATTGGAAGTACTCCTGGACAACCAGCCTATGGGACTTCAGCAAGGGGTGGAATTGACTCCAGCATGAATGAATCTTCAGGCCCTCTGCTTGCTCTCTTTCATAGCAGTGCTTCACGGTATGAAACTGCAGCTGCCCTAGTCCAACTCTGCAATGCAAAGCCCCAGCCATCCCAACCCAGCCAACAATACAAAGCACCAGCCACCCCAACCCAGCAGTGCAATTTAAAGCCACAGTTGCTACAGCACAGCACAGCACAGCACAGCACAGCACAGCACAGCACAGCACAGCACAGCACAGCACAGCACAGCACAGCACAGCACAGCACAGCACAGCACAGCAGCATGGTATGGAGCCATAATTGCCTGCACTCACCCTGCAGTCCCTCACTGTAGCTGATTCACTGTCTTCTTGCTTCCTTTGCTTGATGAGACATCCCAGTCTGGGATGTTGTGCCTCTGTGAGGCAACTGTTGGCCAGATGAGATCTTCTTTCTGAAGTCTTGAATGAAAACTCCATATGTGACCATGGGAAGAGGGCCTTGCGTGTCCAGTAGCTGCTTGCAAAGGGCCAGGCCATGAGCAATTTGTCAGCAGTATAAGCAAGAAATGGCTAGGCCAGCCGAGCACAAGGTAGCAAAGGAATTGATGTGCAGGGTGGCCAAAAGGCAGAGATGAGGGAGGAGAAAGGTAGATGGGGCAGTTGAGGTGCCCCTGTGGTTGTAAGTGAAGATGGGTTGCCAAGCACCTGAATTTTGATCACATGACATAGGGACACTATACTAGTTATAACTGTGAGGACTGGGCATAATACCATTAGTTCAATGTCACTGTAACTTTGAACAGTTGCTGAATGAATGGTTGTTAACCAAGGACTACTTATACTCTAAATGCTTAAATTTGTCTTATTTCATAATTATTTTGGTTTCAATCTGATACTTGAAGGACTCTACACCAAGATGAAATTAATTGGGCTATCCTTGAGTAGGTAGTATTTAGCAGTACATAGAGCCAGTGAGGTGTTGTGGTTAGAGGTTGAATTAGCATCAGAGACACCCAGTTCTAGTTCACTCTTAGCAATAAATGCTTATTTGGGTAATTTGGGACCAGTCTCAAATTAGCCCAACCTATCCCACAAGTTGGGGAAAATGGGAAGAGGGACCATTATGAACATCACTTTAAATTTCTGAGGGAACATTAGGCTTTCAATTTAAGAAATAATAAGCATGAAATAGAACAATGCTTCTCTAGATTCATGTTTGTAACCACCTTTAGTACACATTTTGCAATTAAGGTGATTAGTGCTAAAACTGTGTGAAGGAAGTTATTAATACACGCAAAAAAGATGGAATCAAAGAATAATTGATTGGCTGTCTGATTGCTTATGTGCCATCAAGTGGGTGTCAACTCTTAGCAACTCTTAGCAATGCATAGCTAGATTTTGTCCATGACAATCTCTTCATCTGATCCTTTTCCAGTGATGCACTCATTGCCACTATAACTGAATCCAGCCATTTTGTTGCTTTGCCTTTTTCTTCATTCCCCAAAATTATAGCCGAAAAAAAAAGGTGCAAGAAATGCTGTTGTTAGGTTCAGAGTTTCATGAGATCCAGCAAAAATTCCTTTTTGAAGCTTCTTCAATACAAAGTATTTGTTGTATAGCAACTTACAACAATATATTGTTTCTGTCATGTTTCAACCTAGAGGCAACAGCTACAAATTGTGTTAGTATAGAAAACCCAAACCACTCCCCACTCATTCCTCAGAAAAAAAATGGTCTGTAGAAAATGAGATTATCAGTCATCATGAACATGAACAGACAAACACAACATTTGTAATTTTAAACCTTCAAAGAAGATATTTTATCTGGCAATAATGAGAGATTTGCCTTTGAATTATTATATTTTAAAGAGCGAAAAACATCTGCTGTCTCAAGGATTGGAGGATTAATAGCTCTTGTAACCAAATTTTCTCTTCCTTGTTTTGTAAACATACATTTAATTACTTATACTTGAAAACATTTCACTTTGCAACATTTCTTTATATAATACCCTCCAGTCTTTTGGATAGCCTCTTAAGCGAACAAGTAAATGAATAAAGAGAGATTTATGTGAAAGATTTTTCATTAAATAGCTGAGGAAATTAATATGCTCAGTTGCAATCAATGTAATATTTTGCAAAATAATACTATATGAAATCCTTAACTCAAGTATGAGAAATCCATTTAATAAATTGTGGCAGAACTCTGCAACACAGTTTTAAATTGAATTCATTACATGAAGTATTATTTTTGTGTAATATTTATATTCTGAAGATCAAACGTTTGTTAAAAGACTATTTGATTTTATTTTCTTTAAATGGTTCTGCAGAGACAGAAACAATTCTCTTAATGCAAAAGAGCCAGAATGGTATAGTTGCTAGCTCTCAGTCTAATCTACCTCACAGGGTTGGACATGATTCATAGATTTTTTTTTTTAAAAAAAATAACAGTAGCAGCTTCAGTAGAAGGCAGGTAAGAAAAGACCAAAGAGAGCAGTGGTAACTCTCCCTGGCTATCAATACACCTGCACATTTGGCTCATTCCCTGATTTCTGCAATAGCCACCTGCAACCTGGAGCCTTCCAAATGCTTTGGGAATACATTTTTTGGACCTTCCCATCCAACAGGAGCATGTGAAAAAGATATCCTGTGAAATATTTAAATTATACTAAAATCTATCTTGTTCTCCTAAAGAGTTTGCCACGAAGTAGGAAATGCTACAGTACAATTGTTCTGATTATGACTGTGGATCTTAAAACAAGGAGTCTCTTCTGTTACATATATTTCTGTTACATATATTTTTCCCCATTTCAAGCTTTCTTGAATTACTGGAAAAATCAATAACATCAGTAATGTTTTTATGCTGAATATATGTTGAAGAGGAAAAACTGCTAAAAATAAAATAGTGCCTGCAGTTATTCTCTCTTATTTTAGTCTCCCCTCTGTTAGTTTTCCCATAGACTGCAGACAGTTAAAAAAGGAATACATTTAAAACAACCTCAGGCTAGTTGCTTATGAAATTAAGCTATATAAACTAAATTGCAATAGATCTGGAAAGTCCTGAAATTCATTTTGCTTTACCACTATCACCTCAGTGATTATGTTTATCATTTTGTCATTTATAGCTTATTTCCCCAAATTCGTCCCGTAGGCTGAGGTGGGACCACAACAGAAATTATTTGGGAGGGTTATTTTTTCCTTAGCAACAAGAAAAAAATTTAATACCATAGTAGCTTTTTTAAAAAAAGGATCTTACCATATAACTTTATAATTTATATGGAACTATGTATTAAAAATATCCTTTCCTTCTTTGAAAGCCAAGTGAATGAACTTGGCAATGCACAGAGAACATCTGGATGAAAACAGCAGCAGAAACAACACATTTTGCTGTATATCATTATCATCCCACTCAAGCCATCTTCTAAATGCAAACTAGTTGGAGAGCTGGTATCAAGAAAGCGTAAGTTCAGAATGAGGCTAGCAAAGGTTACTAATAATAATGAAAAAAGGCTTACTTAAATACGTGCAAAGTTAAAGGGAAAGAGGAAAAATCATTATGCCTGCTGCTCCATAAAGAAAACACAATTGTAACAGAGAGCAAAGAAAAGGAAGATCTGTTCAACTGCTGTTTTGATTCAGTGTTCAAAAAAGGGGGGGAAAGGCAGAAAATGTGTGTACCGCCAGGAAATGATAAAAGCAAAAGTGAAGCCTGAGATGGATAGAAACAATGCAGGCAAAGTGACTCACTTCAGAATAACAGAATAACAAAGGTGGACCACCTTGGAGGTTGTCTAGTCCAACCCCTTGCTCAGGCAGGAAACCCTATATCATTTCAGACAAATGGTTGTCCAGTCTCTTCTTAAAAACCTCTAGTGTTGGAGCACCCACAACTTCTGAAGGCAAATCATTCCACTGATTAATTGTTCTGGCTATCAGAAAATTTCTCCTTACTTCTGGGTTGCTTCTCTCCTTGATTATTTTCCATCCATTGCTTCTTGTCCTGCCTTCAGGTGCTTTGGAAAATAGGTTGACCCCCTCTTCTTTGTGGCAACCCCTTAGGGTCAAATCAGTTAAATTTTCAGGACTGGATGAATTGCATCCAGGGTGCTGAAAGAACTAGCAAATGATCTGGTTAAACACTTGTATAATATCTTTGAGAAATCCTGGTGAGTTGCTTGATGATAGGAAGAAAGTAAATATTGTCTCTATTTTCAAAAGACAGAATATCAAGCAAACCGAAACACCAATGTCAGGCTATCTGATCTGTAGAAGCTATCCAGATAGTCAACATGGCATGGTTGAACAAGCAACTTCATTGTATATTAGCCAGAAGAAACCTAAAGCAATGTCACCATGAGGGTGCAGTTCTGACTTATGCCAACTGCAGTTTCAGCTACTGGTTCCTTCCTTTCCCATGGTTTAAAGGAGCTCTTGAATTGCATTTCTCAAATTTAGTGCCAAGTAGTTCTTGTGGACATAATTGGCATTCATGCTCTGGGGAACTCTGACCATGTTTTCAAAATGTGGTTCCTCAATCTAGGGGGGGAAATCCAGACAACAAAAAGCTGAAATCAATAAGCTTGCCTTGAATTGCTTCACGCCTTTCTTCCCAGATTCACTATATTTTTGTTTGTTTGTTTGTTTCCCCCATCCTGCTCCAGACATGCTTATTTGAGCATGGTGAAGACATTCCGAGTGAGTGTAGCAATCTGCATTCAGTTTGAGAGCTTAACTATCTGCATGCAATAAATTATGAATGTGTTTTTCCTGACAATATTTTGTGTTTAAGTAAATGGTCAGAAAAGAAGACATGGGGAAAGAGACTGTTCATCTTTTTCAAAAGTTGTTACAAGTTTGTTGTGAGTGCCTGTCTCAGTTTGTGTTGTCTATTTCTGTTTAAGGCAGGTGTGATTCCAACAACTCTAACTTCATAATAAATCCAACTGAACTTAGACAAACATAGGATCATACTGCACACAGTAGATGGCTTGGTATTAAACCTCCCCCCTCAAATGGCAGTCTGGAAGAAGCAACTATTCTATTATTTGTGGATTTTTTTTTTGCTGAATGTTCTTTAAAGAGGCTACATTTGTAGGCATGCTTATTTGGTATGAAAAAGCTTCAAATACACACGAGTTTAATTGGAGTTATCTGGTTTTGCACTCCCACCTGGGTATCCTATCCAGAGTCTTGGAGAGTACAACTGTAGAGATTTGCAAAGAGTAATGTGGACCCAGTCATCTATGGTCACTTGCTCCCCTTTTTTTGCTCAAGCCAGCAACCCCATGTGTAGATAAAGGAAGAGCAAGTTTAAATATCTAAATCCATGTTTAGCCATCTAAACTAAAACATTTCTTTGGATTTTTAAACTGCCTAATAGCTGAAGTTCTCGGGGAAGTTTACAGTACTCCTTCCCTGGTTGCCTGCATGAAGAGCATCAGACTTGTACTACGTACTTTGCCTATTGAACATGAATTTTCACCTGGGTTAATTGTTTGAAATTATAGTAAACCTTGAATTGAGCATATTGGATTTTGTAAAACTAAATCTGAGTAGGTACGCAGACTAAAACCTTTTCAACATTTTCCTACTTCTGAGTAGACATTCAGAGACATCCAGTATCCTTGCTTATTAACTGTCTTTTCCTCCATTCCCCCCCCCCTTTAATTTTGGCCTCAGCAAAGATGGAAAACATCTCTCCAAACCATTCCCAAAATAGGGCTGCAAAAGGTCCTTTGCCTCTGATATAAAATAATAAAATAAACATTTGATTGGACCTATATGTAGACTATCTGAGGAGAGCCCCAGAAAGAGATTATATAGCTAGGAAGGGAGTAAAGGTCAACAAATGTTTTATATTATGCTATGTGAGTTAGATTAAAATAACTATTTCCTTATTTCTGATTCTGCAGTGTTAGAGGATACATAGGTTCATATGATACAACAAGGCAGTTCTGTTTTTTGAGGCTAAGGAACTACCTGATATGTGAACCGAGGAAAAGAAATGTGGGGAAGATTATTATCAGAACAGCAGATAATCCTTGAGTCAGTCTTAAAGGTTGTTTTGGCTTTAGAACCATCAAATAAAAAGTGTGCAGGATTTATAAGAAGCACTTCTGGGGATTGCGGTAGGCACACAGCTTTCCTGAAGGAGGAGATTTACATGTACAAAAGTTCCCTCAAAGAAAATAAAGGTTTGTAGAATTGAAAACTTGTGGGATTTAAAAGGAAATATTTCACAGTTGAGGCCTGGATAGGGTATGTTAGGAAAGTTGGCCATCAGAATTGCTAGGCTGTTCCCTAAACAGGTGTAGACTTGGCTGAAGCTTCCCAAAAATTTCACACAGCTAGATCTTTATTTTATCTCAAGACTGGAAGCCATCACAAATAACTGATAGTTGCTGAGTTGTTAAGCTGATACTAGAATTTATATCTCCTTTGGATTATAATTGAACACCATGGTTTCTTGTGTTTCCTTCTGTGTAATGGTAATTGAGCCTTTTATTTCCCGTACTTTTTTATAAGTAGCAATTGCATGTTTATATTTTCTGCATTCTACTTCTGAGACTCTCTAGCAGCTGATAGTGACTTTAGAGTGATGATCTAAAGGGTGGAAATCCTGACAGAAATAGAGCATCCCCTAAGATAGAGAGGGCAACATATAGCCACAGATGTTGGCTAACAAGAGCTATGGTAGTTGTGTCTAATTGCCACCTTATGCAGTGCTGTAAGAGGAAAAACAGAAACTGGCAGCAGACATCATGCTGTAAATGATTGAAATATCCATTACAGTCAATGAGATTTGTGGCAACATAAAGCCCCGTGTTGGTCAATTCCTGTTGCTATCTCCTGTACTGGTAAAAAACATGGTAGCAGGAGTGGTAGTGAAGAACAAAAGGCAATGTTTTAAGTGGTTTAAGGAGCAAAGATAGGAAAAAAATAGAGGAGCTTGGTGAATGTGTTCCTGATGTGTCTCTGTCAGGTATAATGCTGCCCCAAAATTTCACTGGGTGATTGTTCAACACAGTTCCACAGCCCATTTCTAATCAGTTTGTAGAGGTACTTCAGATGACTTTCTGCATGATGCACTGTAACATTAAAAGCGGCATTGTATGAACTAGCAATAAAAGTATAAAAACATTTTAAAGAGACCCATAATTGATTACTAGTGATTTGGTGATTTAGTTCCAAAGCTTTCCTCCATAATTCACTAGACTGTGACACAGTGGTAATATAGAACAGAATATACAAAAATGTTGATTCAGAAAGTTAAAAGGTGAAATAGCACCACTTAACAATTTTATACTGTGCCTTTTGACATCCGTCATTTCAATTTGTTGAAGTTTAGCATGAACTGTCAGCTCACAAGATTTTGGAAAGAGTACTGTGCATGAGTTAGTAAAGAAACTCAGCACACTTTTCTACCAAAACAGGCTGTACAGGAAAGACAGTGGAGGCTGAAACAATTTCTTTTCCAGTTTTTTCCAGTGTCCCAGAAACAATTTTCTTCCTCCCTAATACAAAAGGACACAGTGATCAGTTTGGTTAGTTTCTTAGTCTGCCTCTTTCTTTCTGGATCATTGCTCTTTTATCTCTTAATAACACGTTCACTCCTGTGAGAACTCTCAACGTTCTTTTGGTTTGGTTGAGATAGGCAATCATGCAAATGGAAAGGTCAACAAGATGCATTAACAGAAAGAAGTGGTAATGATATTTGTTTCCTAATGAGCAGCCGCTTTTAATTACAGATTTTGGAAACATTATATTATGCCAACAAACATGTTTATTTATCTTCAAAGCTGTACACAAAAACAGCTTCAATATGGTGGCATTTTTATTATGTAACATTTATGGACAACCCACAAGACCCTATGAGGGGAAATGTTCCTTTTCTTGATTGAATTACCATGCCCAGATTTCCAGCTTTAAACAAATACCTACTGCACATACCATAAACGATTTGCTTTCAGACAGCCAACAGTATAAAGCACTGAAAATGAGGGGAAAATATAAGCAAAAGGAAAACTCTATATAGCTTCCTCAAACACCATTCACTAGGCCCCTCTATTATTTTCTATCTTTGCTCCTACCATATCCTTAAACCACTTAAAACATTGCCTTTTGTTCTTTCAACTTTTCATCACTCTCTTTTTGTGGTTTCCATCTATTTTCCTTTCTTCTTGATCAATTCATAAATTGGTTTTGTGATTCAGTTTCCATTCATTCCCTCTAAATTACCAAACTACTTCACTATAGTTTTTTGTACTTGTCACACACTTCTGATTTTGGTCTGTTATTCATTCCACACTCATATATTTTTGACCATGTTTCTTTTGCTTTACCACACACACTTCTTATCCCATTCTCATTGCATTCAAAAAGGAACTCCATTAGGGAAAATATATATATTTAATAAGGACGACACTTAACATTTCTATCCAGTTGGCTGGGGAAACCGGACCAATTAAATATCTGTTTGAAGGAATCATTTCCCAGAATTCCAAAGATAGCCTGAAAGGCTAAGGGAAAATAGATCCAGGGATGGTGTAATCCCATGTTAGGATGCTATTGTGCTATTTACACACAGCTTCTTTATCTCATATCATTTATTTCTGATTTATCTTAATTCCAGCCTTATCTAAGTTCTGCCTATCTCCCCTTACCTATAATTTTCTAAATGCTTAGATTTTTTTTCTTGAGTGAACTAAATCCAGAGACAACCCCATAATCTCAACACAGCATCCTGCTATACTTGTCAACAATATTTAGGCCTATCTATTCTGGCTGCATTCTGAGCTCCCGTTACTTGTCCCAGCTTCTGCCAACCTAGCAGTTCGAAAGCACGTAAAAAAATGCAAGTAGAAAAATAGGGACCACCTTTGGTGGGAAGGTAACAGCGTTCCATGCGCCTTTGGCATTTAGTCATGCCAGCCAAATGACCAAGGAGACGTCTTTGGACAGCGCTGGCTCTTCGGCTTTGAAATGGAGATGAGCACCGCCCCCTAGAGTCGGGAACGACTAGCACATATGTGCGAGGGGAACCTTTACCTTATTCTGGCTGCAGTTCCAGGAATCATCTACATTGCACCTTGGCCTTTAGCCTGCTCTGATTGCCACTCAGCCTTTCTACTTCCTTAAACACCCTGCTTGCTGGGACCTGAGCTGGACTGAGGCCACTTGCTGATGCTTCTCAGTGTTGGCACTAAGGGATGGAGTGGAGAGGAAGAGGAAGAGAAAGGAGAAAGCTGCTTTCCTTCCTTTTTTCCCCCTAGGCTGCTTATGGAGGGCCACTGATGCTGCTCTCTCAGGTGCCTTATCTCTTCAGGGTTTCCTGCTTCTTTTTCTTAACACTAAGCAATTATTTGTTGCAAGCTCCTAAAACTCTCAATTGCTCTCTCAATCTCATGCTAAGACTTGTTTTGACATCTGACATTTTTCAAAGGGATTGGAGTGGTGTTTGTTTGTTCGAGTGAGGCTAGAACAGCAAAATGATAGGATTTGTGCTGCAAACTTTATCATCGGCTAAGTACAATTATCAACAATTGGACCCAGAAAAATGTTTCAGTGGGCCAAATTTATCAGTATTGTGTATCATAAAGCCCTGATTTCACTGTTTTACTGGAATGAAGTTCCAAATGACATCACCAAAGATTAACTAGTAACATAGTTTATTATCTTATGTAGAGCTCAAAAGGATAAATTACATGCCCTACCTCAGCTTCATTATTTTTATTGCAAGTTGGCTCTTTATCAAGATGGGAAGCATGGATATAGACTTTTTATTTTCTTCTTCTTATCCACAGTTCTAGCTTTTTGTAACTCTTCACTGATAATTATATATGTTCTAGCTCTAGCATGCAAATTAATCTCTTTTGTTAATTTTTTTAACCATCTCACAATATTTTATCTGCTTTCTTTTTTTGTCTGTGGTGCCTCATGATTAATGTACTGCTCTTGCATGGTACTCATCCGCAATCCACTCTGAGCCTTTATTTGCTAGCATGGTCAATGATCAGATCTAAATTGAACTGTAAAGTTTATTTGCTTTGACATGATAACAATAATCCTCAATCATTAATAACACAGAAGTCTGGAAAAAATCCTCTGGAATGAGAATGCACTGAAATTTCACATTGACATAAATTTTTAGGGTTGCAAATCTAAAATGGCTACTAATCTCCAAATAAGTGAGTGGAATAATGATGATAAGACATTGTTAATTAAATGATCTGTGAGATGCCATAAGCATAACAACAGTAATGCTGGAAATGAAATTATGTGTATTCGGACAGCCATTATGTTCTGAAATTGCAAATGCACACATAACGTGTCCATGACAAATGTCTCACGATTTCTGTCAGTCATTTCAAATGATTTGGGGGTATCTCGAATGCTGTGGCCTCTTTTTCTAACTTCTCTGTCAAGATTGCAACACATTTTAATTTACAAGGAAAACATTGCCAGTGCAACCTATTTTTCATAAATATAAAATCAGCTGCTACAAGCAATGCTCTTAGCTCAAAATAGAATTTGCATTTGGATGATTGATGACTGCATTGTCACAGATTAATTGCCTGTATTGTCACAGGTAAACAATTTCTAGGTGTGGGACAAATACGTACCTCATTTCACACAGCAAAGCAAGACTATCACATACAAGAGGGGAACAGATAACAGAACAAAGATCAAGAACTAGAAATGAAAAGAAGATTCTGGTTCAATGTTTGGAAGAATGCCCTGACAGTAAAGCTGTTATATTCTAAAATCTTCTTAGAACAGTTGTCACTTCCTTTCACTGGAACTTTTCAAATAATGACCAAATGGCCATATGTCAGGGATGAACGTGTGCACTGAGACATGATCAATAAGATCCCATTCTACTGATACATCTATTTTATAATACTTGCAAAAGGAATATGAAAGATGTTAAGTGTTTCTGAAGAATGTAGAAAGTTATGGAATGGAGAAATATAGCTACATTTTTTAAAATTAAGTTCAAGTTAAAATCAACAATGGAAAGTAGTGTACCTTTAATGGAAAGCCATACTTGCTGCAAAGAAGAGAAAGAAAAAGATAACCTCAGCAGTCAAAAACATTTGTTAAAAACATCCCGGTGGATATGTCTGAATGTATGTCTTGAAAAATATGTTTTTAATCAAAGCATAAAAACTTCAACTTCATTTTGCAATGAGTCTATTTTGTGCCATAGCACTGCTTTTTCACATAACCATTGAAAAACAGTTTGCATTTGTTTTGGGATAAGGAGTTGAGAGTAGGGGGTTAGTTCAGCAGGCTATGAGGAGCAAGATTATTCTAGGGAAAATGCCTAAGGAAAGTTGCTGGTGTATACTCTCTTTTACAATATAGTCACTACAATGCAAATGGGAAGCTTGAAGGGGACAGCAAGGATGGGAAGATAAGGGCATTCATAGTAAGCTACATTGCCATATATGTTTAGACTGCATTTTTATTAAATATTGTACGTATTACAAGTTACAAAACTGAGCTTTTGCATCAAATTAGCAAAACAACTGATTCCTTGAATGATTTTCATACTTTGCTGTCTGGGATTATAAATTCCAAAATGGTTATAGGAATGAAGTTGATGAGATAGGAACCAACAATTCCCAGAGAAAACTTTTCTGGCAACACAGTCAAGCTCCCAGTTCTTTGAAGAGAACCATAATCTGTTGAGCTTGAAAAGTGGTAGGAAAGAGCCTAGGATTTAACTCTGGGAGCATACACAGCAGTAACAGCCACATAATTGTACCTTTTCTTCATCTTATTCTGTAGGAGCAGAGTAGATACCCTAATTCATATTGCAGAGCTGTAGTGGATCTATTATTACTTTTTATTATTAAAACTGAATCGTTAAATACTGAGTAACTGGGGCTTCCTGCTTTCATTTTATTATAGTCACAATGTCATCTATTAGGATGAGTATATCCATTACAGGTAGTCCTTGACTCACAACAGTTCATTTAGTAACCGCTCAAAGTTACAACAGCACTGAAAAAAGTGACTTATGACCATTTTTCACAATTATGACCGTTGCAGCATCCACGTGGTCATAATGATCAAAATTCAAACGCTATGACGATTACAGTGTTCAGGGGTCATGTAATCATCTTTTCAACCTTTTGACAAGCAAAATTAATGGGGAAGCCAGATTCACTTAACAACCATGTCACCAACTTAACAACTGGAGTGATTCAATTAACAACTGTGGCAAGAAATGTCATAAAGTGGGGCAAAACTCAACAACTGTCTCACTTCGCAGCAGAAATTTTGGGCTCAATTGTGGTCTACAAGGACTACCTGTACTTGTATTTTGTCCCTTTGTATTCATTTTTAGATCCAGAAAATATTCATTTTCACAAAGCATCTTTCCTCCCCTTTGTGGTAATCAGATGAACAGAAGAAACATCTATTTCATTTCCTTCTCTTTCTCTCACACGCAGTTGCCTTGGGGGATGCCATTGCAGTGTTCAGCACTCAAGGGTGTGATGCTTATTCAACCATATGTTTTCATTCTCCACATTACCAGAAGCAAAAATATGAAACACACATGTTGTATTTATTAGATATCGGTTGTGTTTGAATAATTTTTAACCAGCCAACACCATATGTCTGTTTTCAGGCTGTTATTTCCTACACTTTTGGGGTTGGGTGGGTGGGGTGTTTTTCTTTAGAAAAATGATTAAAAAGTAGAACTCTGCCAAATGATTTCTGCCTTTTTGACAAGGAAAGTATTAAATGGATGGAGTAATGAAAGAAACCAAACTCTCCTTTTTGTTTCTGACCTTTCACCAAGGTCAGAAACAAATTTCTCTGCTAATAAACTCACAGCCAAGGAAATAGATTCTAGATCCTAGTCTAGATTTGAAATTGCAATGGTAGGTGGAAAAGACATAGGGAGGTAGTTGGAAGACCTGCAGCCTAGGCAATGGTCTGAACACCTGGTCCACAGCCTGGTACCGGGCCGCAGCCTTTTGGGAACTGGGCCGTGCAAGTGGCAGATGAGCTTGTGAAATCACCACCCCCTGCTATTACTGCTGTCACTGCTGCCAGTCCACAGAGCTGGAAAGGTTGGGAACCACTGTGGTAAGAGGCAGTTCAGTCTGCTGGTAGGTGAAAAGCATTGGAAGCATTTTGGAAAGGACTCTGCCTAATTTTCCAGAGACTAAAAAGAGAGGAGGGGAGAAATACTTTCAGTCTTGCAAGATTCTGTTAATGCAACCTTACAATGAAGTATTTAGTCCATCTGGATGTGCTGCTTGTCTGTGCTACCTTGCAAGGCTGATAGAAGTGAAGAAAGCAAAAGAGAAGGTGAAAGCAATCATATATGAGTTATATTTGAAGTAAATTCAATACCTAAGTATTTCAATGACCTCACTTGTTCTATCCCGATACCTGTAGTGTCCATCTGTGTCTCTTTTGTCCTTTAGCAAATACTACTTCCTTAGCTTTTGAATAATTTATCTGTAAGTATTCTTTCCTAAAGTAAGTGCCAAAGTCTGTGAGGATTGTTCTTAATCCAGTTAATGTTATCGACAAGCACCGTGTCATCTGCATACAATAATATAGGGACCTTTTTACTTCCAATTCATGGGAGATAAAAGGAAGGATTACTAAGCTCTTCTACAATGCTGTTTGTATAAAATTTATCTTCATAAATGACTTAGATGAGGGAATAGAAGGGGAACTCATCAAATTTGCAGATGACACTAAGCTGGCAGGAATAGCCAACATCCCAGAAGACAACCTCAGGATCCAAAAAGATCTTGACAGACTTGAACAATGGGCCCTATCCAACAAAATGAAATTTAATGTGGAGAAAAGCACAGTTTTACACGTAGGCAAGAAAAACCTGAGAGATTAGGCGAGACCTGTCTCAAAAACAGTAACTGTGAGAGGGACCTTAGAATTCTAGTGGACGTCACTTATGAGGCAGAAGTGTGCGGCAGCAGCCAAAAAGCTGAAGTATTAGTACTGCTTTATAAAGCCTTAGTAAGGCCACACCTAAAACACTGCATCCAGTTTAGGTCACTACACTACAAAAAAGATGTTGAGACTTTGGGAAAAAGAGCAACTAAGATGATTAAAGGCCTGGAGACAAAAACATATGAAGAACGGTTGGAGGATTTGGGATTGGCTAATTTAGAGAAAAGAAGGACTAGGGGGGACATGATAGCAGTATTCCAGCATTTTAGAGGTTGCCACAGAGAGGTGGGGGTCAACTTATTTTCCAAAGCACCAGAGGGCTGGACAAGAAACAATGGATGGAAACTAATCAAGGAGAGAAGCTACCTGGAATTAAGGAGAAACTTCCTAAAACTGAGGACAATTAACCAGTGGAACAGCTTGCCTTCAGAAGTTGTAGGTGCTTCATCACTGGACATTTTAAAGAAGAGATTGGACAGTCACTTGTCTGAAATGGTATAGGGTCTCCTACTTGAGCAGACGGTTGGACTAGAAGACCTCAAAGGTCCCTTCCAGCTTTATTCTGATTCTAACAAAAAGTATTAAAGAGGAAGGGAGCCAATATACAGCCCTGGTGGAAACCTGTTGTGGTTTTAATCTGCTTTTTTAGGGAGCCATTCTGGTTTATCCAAAACTGTATGCAAGTGTCTTCATATAATTTTATATATTAGGTAATCTTACATCTGTATCAATAGCAAAAGATATCCCATAATTTTCTTCTATTTATTGTATCATAGGCATATGATAAATCCTGCGTACAAAGATTTTGAGGGGCCATCCTTTGATTTGTGAATCAGATGTTGTAAAGTGAAACATGGATCTATAGTACTATGTCCCTTTCTGAAGCCTACCTGTTCTTCTGCTATAATCTGCCTAGTAGCTTCCCAGTCAATAAATTAATTTAAAAGATACTTAACCCCAGGAAACTTTGTTATAAACCTATATGTTGCATCCTGGGCTTCCATGAAGGGTTGTAAGTTCAATTCTAATACTGCTTGCTTTGTTCTATGCACTTCTGCAATATGTAAATGTACATTCAATCATCCATGTCAAAAGCATGTAAAAAGGTTAAACCATGGCAACTGGACCAAAGTTTAGTAACTTCTTCAGTCAAAATGAAAATTTTTGTTAGGCATTGAGTCAGAGAATCATTGGAATGAACTAATTCTTGCAGGTGTTTCTCCCCCCTCCCCCCAAAAAAAGGTTCCATACCTTTTTACAAGCTTTTGGCCTGGAAGATTGAGTTTACATTTACATATGGCATTTCATTTTGGGGAGAAACCCCTGCAAGAGTTAGTTCATTCCAACCACACTTTGACTCTATGCCTAACCAAAAATTTTCATTTTGACTGAAGAAGTTACTTGGATGAGTAACAAAACATCTCAGTTTAATAAACTGCATTCTGCTAAAGTCTTGTGCACTGTTTATCTTCATTATCTTATCCATGTCGGCTGATTTTGTGGTGCTTTGTGAATACACACTATTTCTATAATCTTAATTGAATACAGTAAACACTAATAATGATCTGTATGACTCCCTTCTTGATCATTAACAGTGTTTGCTGTATTCTGTTATGATTATAGAAATATTGTATTATTATTATTATCAGGCATGTATATTATGTAATTATTGTTTATATTTAAACTTAGAGTCAGGAGGTTTTTTTATATATTTCTTCTTGAAATATATGTATATGTATATAAATTCTTCTTGATTAATTTGCAAATTTTATATGATGTTTTTGTTTTAACTTAGAGTAAAGTTACTTTGTATTTGTACTGAAGAAAGTCAGAAGTCAATTTTTTTCTTTTTTTTTCTTGTCACCTTTTTAACTTTTTTCTTCTTTTTGAGCTCTTCCCCTCCAATTTTTCCTAATTATTTTGTGTTTTATCTTTCTTTGAAACTTAATAAAGCTAATTTTAAAATAGTGTTACTATATATTGTTTTGCTAGGATATGATCTGTTATTGGAAGGTTTACTTTTGCATTGATAAGACTTTTATACAGCTCCATCCTTGCATTGATTATTAGACTTTTATACAGTACTGTTCTTTATCTATAGCTGGCTTATTACACTCTCTGTTCTTCACTTGTAATATACATGGGACTTCTTTGTATTTCTGGTGTTAATTGGTTCAGGTTGTTTTTATAAAGTTCCCTGAGTGTTTAGTTTTGGAAGTATCTCATTACTCCTATCAAAAGTTTAACACTTTTCCTTCATCACCAAACTAAATGTTGCTATAGATTCATAAGTTGATTGCTCTGGCATTTATATTGTTATAAAAAAGATATTCAACTCTATTTATAGCTTTTGCTGAGAGGTCAATTATACCTTAAGATTGCATCCGATGAACAAAGTATATTTTTTCAATCAAATTGAGTCTGCAAGCCATTAGGATTAGGATAGTTAATAAAGGTCAGCTTGATAGACATCAGTTGTAAATACCAAGTATTTTGTTCAGTCTCAGTATTGAATAATTCTTATAAAAGGTAGCTTTGATGGAATCAATTTATGTATTAAATCTGTGCTTTTGATATCTGCTTTTAATTGGATGGGGCTTACTTGTTTGCCTCTACAGTTCTTTGATTAGTTTCGTGTTACCTGCTTCTCTTTATTCTTCTTGTATTTGCATTTTTTTCTCCCTGGATTATTCAGCGGCTTTTCTGATGATTTTCCCTTTTTTTCATTGTTTCCATGATATGTAGCAGTTTGTTCAACTTGAATTTTCTTGTTGAATTGCAAGGCTCTGGGTTTTTAATGGTTTTTCCCCCATAAACTTTTCTTGATTTTATTTCCTTTTTCATTAGCCTTCTTTTTTAGTTTAACGCTTCCCTTGGTTACTTTTGTTTTTTGTTTCCTAGATATTATTCCTATTTCCTCTCCTTCGAGATTGGGAATATGGCCTGCTATAGGTGGTGAATATTCCAATGTGATATCTTTTAGTTTATGTGCTTTTCCATTTATTGTTTTAAGCATCAATTCCATCATTGTTTGTAGTAGGTCTTTACACTCTGCTAAAAAGAATTTCATCATGGGGATGTCCTGTGCCCAAGTGTAGGTTAGGCTATTTAGATCCTGTTGTTGTTTGATAAATATGTCCATTAATGTTAGCAAATTTACCTAATTTTAATGATTCACTAGAGTTTCCAAGCTTGGAGTTGCAGGGTCATTTATATCTTCAGTCTCCTCACCTCGCAGCATAGTCCAATTCTTCTCTATGGAAGTGTCATTTGTTATTAATTCATAAGATTGTTGATCCATGGGGGAAAAATACTTTACTTAGGTTTACTCCAGTTTCAACAGGCTCTATTGTAAACAGAGGGTGAGGCCCTAATGACCAGTCATTGGATTACTTCACCACAGTGCCTTCATTTGGGGTAATTGAGCCACTGTCTAAAGAAGAGTTAAATGATGGTCTTGTTGGAGAGAAAAAAAATCTGTAATCTTGGCTTGGTTTTCTTCTCTTATAATTTTCTGCTACTCCAGGCTCTGGCTCTAATCCTAGTCTAGGGTAGCAACCTTTTGTGAGAGCCATTATACATACTTTAATAATAATAATAACGGCTTCTCTTCTCATGTTGTTCTCAATCATTCTTCCATCCTCTTGCAGTAAGTAATCATCTTTTCTAACTGTCTGCCTATATTATATTTGGGAGAATTAAAATGGATTTTGTGAGCTAAGATGCTTGGAATTCCACCTTTAGTTAACATTCTTTGTTATCAGCATACCACACTTCTGCAATAAACGTAGCTTGACACAGTCAAGCTACAGCTGATATTGATGCTCTGTGCTTCAATTGAAAAAACTCCTAAAGTTTATGGTATAAATTTTAAAACTATCAGATGGTATTCAGGTGGTATATAAGCCTAAATGATGTTGCTTTTGCTACTTGCAGCCCCCTGTGTGGCCTTTTCACCAGAAACACTGAATGTTGTAGGTTGTGAAGCTCATGATACAAAAGTAGATCAACTTCCAGCTCACCTGCTTTTATCTTGACTTGCCCTTCAGTCATTATCTGTGTATTGGAAGTAAGCCTTTGAATTGAATAAGGTTGAATAAGAGTTTCTTCTTACCAATCTGATTTGCTGTGAGAAGAGGCTTTTTAAACTCATTATTGTTCCTTTGAAGTTATAGTTTTATTGGCATGAAAAGCACTGATTAAATAGGACAGGAGGGGGAAAAAAGCAACTAGAGTCAGTGGGAGTATTTGCATAGCACTAGGAATGGCAGAACCTGGGAGGTTAGCGTGAAAAGAATACCTATGTAACTACAAATAAACAAAATCCATCTCCCTTTGAAAACTGTTCACCCTTATCTAATGCTAACCAGGTACTAGTTAGTTAGTTGAGATGATTCCTGTGCATAGGTTTTCAGTAATAAATCAGCTTATCTGAACCTTCATGTGTGGACCTGGTCTTTCATGCCTGATGGTTTAAATCACTATTAAGGTGACTAGGGGTTACCTAAAATAAATTCAAATAAAATTCTTTTTGGAACTGATTCAAATCACACAGCCTAAATTTGTAGTCTTTAAGGGGAATTTGGAGAGGCCTCTCAAAGGAATTCCTCAATACCTGATGGTTTTCACCAAACATATTAGAATGGAAAGGGGGACGTTTATGACAGTTCTTGCTTCAGTCATGTCACTGAATTGTTGGTCTCTTAATATTTAATAAAGCATTTCCTTTGTTTGTTAAACTTTTTATTGAAGAACTTAATACTAAAATAGAATACAGACTGAAATCAGAAAGAAAAAAAGAATAAAGAAAAGAAATACAAAGAATAAAATGCAAAAAAAAAGAAAAGAAAAAAGAAAAGAAAAGAAAAGAAAAAAGAAAAAGGCATTGTCTCCTGGCACTCAGACCCACAGATCAACCACTGTCCTACACTCCCCTGAGCAGGAGCAACCATCTGGAGCACAAATGGATGATCTCTCATCCTCTCCTTGTATGGAGAGGCTCTGTTGGATCAAATTTATTGCCAGTTCATTGGCAGTCTGGATCATAGCATGATCTCCATTCCTGCTGTGACATCTTACTCATCATTGCCTAAAGTGATTTTTGTTGCCCAGATAAAAGCAAAATGTTATTTAGATCAAATCCATTATTATAATAGGGACATGGACATATTTTTTTGATAATAAATAAGGTCGAGTTATTTGTAAAAATAATAAAGGGATACTAATTATAAGTAAAAATGCATGTGACTTTCATTATCATCTTTGAATTAAAATATAAAATCCTGAGCTGTGTTGGCCTCAGCTACATCCCTTCAGTTCTACTCTTTACCATTTCCTTTTTGACAATTTACATTACAATTTCAGTTCCCTGACTTTACTAAAAAAAATAAAAATGACCACTAAATAGGTTGATAATTTCTTGCCATATTCACCCAAGGCTAAAATATTTGTAAGGTGGTTCATATTTTAGCCAATCTGGTACAGAAGAGATGGAAATGCATCTGCAGAAGCTCTTAAATTATGCCAATCCTTTTCTCCCTGGGGTTAGACCTGGATTTGACATGTGATAAGATACTCTTGGTGACAAAGAGAAAAGCAAACCCGCATTAATGATTCTATAAACCTTGTCACCTTCCTAATTGTCAGTTACTCTACAAATGAGTCAGTTAATGCCACATCTAAATTATTTCATTCTTTGGTTCCATAGGCCATCCCGCTAAGAATAAAATTGCAGCAGTCTAATGTAATTGTAATGTATACTCCCCATAGATTGATCCAGCAAGGATTTTTCTTGCTTTCATCATTTTAAATTCATAGTACCTTTCTTCTGCCCTTGGCAAAATAATATGTAATCATTATTTTGAAACATTTTAATGTCAGTTCTGCTAACTGAGCTTTTGACCTTTTTATTTAGTATTTTTTTAAAAAAAATATTACTTTCAGTTAAAACCCCACTATGTCTTTCTCTCTCTTTAGTCACTTTTATCTAGTTTTCACTTATTAACATTTATTGTTAGTGGGAGTTTTATTTATTTACAATAGAATAGAATAACAGAGTTGGAAGGGACCATGGAGGTCTAGTCAAACCCACTGCTTAGGCAGGAAACCCTACACCTCTTCAGACAAATGGTTATCCAACATCTTAAAAACTTCCAGTGTTGGAGCATTCACAACTTCTGGAGGCAAATTGTGAATATGCCCAGTTAAATGTTTTACACTGAAAAAGCATATAGCTTTAAAAATAGGACAACCCCTCTTTCAGAACTTCCACTTACTCTTGAATTTTTTCATGATTTA
>QLTV01002110.1:207994-224283 GCA_003457575.1 Thermophis baileyi | reverse complement strand
ATGTATTTCATATGTATTTCATATGTATTTCAGCGTCATACATATGAGAAGTCTGTAACTTAAGGGAAATCAGGCAGAGTGTGGTATAGATACATTTCCCTTTCATGGTCCATTGGAAGGCTCAATATAGGAAGCTTAGAACTGATTGGTAGAATCTTCTCATCAGCTCATACAAGCCCTTTTCCATACATGGCAAAGCTGAAGTCTGTTTAGTTTTGACAACTCAGATAATTGAGTTTAGAAGAAAGAAGACTTCAGGATTTCTCTCCAAGCCACAGTCACTTAACTTTGGCCAAATGTAGTTCAATGAAAAGAGCATTTGTTTTTCCCACAGAAAATTCCAAGAATCTTTAGGTAAATCAGCATCAGATAGAGATGCTACTTTGAGTTGACTAAAAATAAAAGCGGAATAAAAATCAAGCAAACAAGTAAATAAAATAGATGCTTGGAATTGTGGTGGTGGTGTCAGCAATATTGGTTTAGATGTGTCAATGCATTTATCTGATTAAATATAAAGCAGATTTCTCTTTCTCTCTGTTTTACATTTTGAAGTTTCTGACAAGAATCCAAATCTAGGAAATTGATCAATGTGGCCCTTAAATAGCCCAGAAACACATGGAACTTTTCCAAAAATAGCACTAGGAGCAGGTCTCCATAAAAAACTAGAGGTGCTGCTCTGAAATATATCTCCCTAAAGAAGCAGCTGTGTTTTTGTTCTCTATCACACTCACTAGTTGAAGATAGCCACATACTACTGCGGCTGTGATTCTCAAAGTAACTGTTATAGATTTTATATCTTTACAATATAACTTATAGGGCTGGGGTATTCAATTCCTTAAATTAGCAGAACACCAAAATTTAGAAAGAATGACTTTTTAAATGCCTGACACAAAACATTGATCTGAAACAATTTCTTGTAAGATAAGATAATAAATCTTGTTCCTCTACGAAAATATCCTTGTCTTTTAACTATTCTATGCTGTTCCAGCCATGGGTAATACCAGCACTTTTTAATGACACTATTTGTAAATATTAACCCACATCTTTTCTCTCTTGTTCAGCCCATCCATCTCTGTTTGGTCTCCTTATGACTCCTGGTTTGCAATACACCTTTGTACCTTATTTTGTACATTAAACAAGCACAATTTTGGATTGGAGAATCGCATGATACAATTTAGACAAAGTGTGACTGTTATGACTGTTGGTTTAACAAGTGTGAATTAGGTGGTTTCTCATTAATATGCTAACATGTCTTTCTTTCCCAAGCCAAGGTTTTTCTATATGGACATTCAAATATTTGTCTGTAATTCTTATTATAGATTATTATGATATCCATGGGTTCTTGCCTAATTCATTAAAATATATATTAGTCAGGGGTGAGTTCTAACTTACCTCGCTACCGGTTCGCTTCCTCACGCGTCGCGCTAAAAACCAAGCTTCTGCGCATGCGCAGAAGCAAAAAACACCTGCGCATGCGCAGAAGCAAAAAACAGCGCCGCCGAGAGATCTGATTTGGGGGCATGTCCAGCCGGCCATCGCTGCCAGTTCGGCGAGCAGGGGGAAATTCCCGCTACCGGTTCTATAGAGCCGGTCCGAACTGGCAGCAACCCACCTCTGATATTACTATTATATGCTGGAAATACTTTATTTTTCAATGTCATACTTCTATTCTGGCTTTGATTCATTGAGCAAATGCCTTTGGTTAAATTGTAAGATGTAAGATATTCTGTTAACTAGTATAAGTCAAAATTGACTTGTTTATTACAATTTTCACTATATTTATCAGTTACTTGCGTATTCTTATTCCAAACAATATTTCTACAATAATAATACTGGTATGAATAACTTATATAGTGAGGTTTCTCTGGACATTGATCAATGGAAGTCATTAAACTTTACCTTCTGAAGTAGGATAAATAATCTTAAAATAAATGCAGTGCCCAGGATAGTTTATATTTTACATGGAATTCCTGTATACATATCCAGAAAATATTTTCAAACACTACATGTAGTCCTTTTACATTCCTTTGGGGTTTCTGAATTCCAAAGTTATATGTGGAAAAGATACTATTAATCTGAATCATATAGAATGCAAAGTTAATAAAATAAAGATTGAGGGGATTCTTTAAGGAAACATAAACATCTTACTTTTTAACCCCTGCTTTGCAGGTAAGTTGTTTTGTTTTGAAAGCAAAATATGCTATAGAGCAGGGGTGTCAAATTCACGTCATCACGGCATCGTCACGTGACGTATCGGGACTTTTCCCCCCTTCGCTAAACCGGTCATGGGTGTGGCCAGCGCGTGACGCATCAGTCCCGTGGGCTGCGAGTTTGAGAGCCCTGTTATAGAGTAAAACTGATGTAATGTATTATTACAAACAACTGGTAGAGAAAGACAAACAATGCGAAGTGTATTAGGCTGGTCGAATCTTTGAAGGGGCACTTTGATTCACTGAGGCACTTCCTCAAAGAAATTACAGAGTAACATGGTGTTCCAATTCTGGAGAATGGAGTGCAGTGGCTGCATTACTTAGCTTCTTCACATGCTCAGACGGATGGAATCATAGCAGAGTGGTCCTGCTTTAACCTTTGTCAAGATAGAAAAATAAAGCTCCATAAAGCATTTTCTTCATGAAAAATATAACATTCAGATAAAAGAAGAAAAAGGCTAACAACTGGAGTTTTATCTAAGAAACGCTGGATGCGGATGACAGAGAAAGATGGAAAGCTTAGGGAAGATTTTCTCTAAATTCTCCCATTTACCATCTCTCTTTTATTCTCCTCTGGAGTAACTACTTAATTTAACTTTCTTTACTTTAATTAACTTATACACCAGATAGAAAGAAGCATCATTAAATTCAGTGAAATCATGTAAATAGCCTACATTAATTGAATGCAGGTTTGATCCTTGGTTGCTTAAAGCAGATCAGTATTAAATGTAACCATTTTCCATCTCAGCAATCTAGAGACCATGGAGATTGTGTTCCAATAGCATCATTGATTAATTATTTTATATCTATGAATTGGAGAAATAATTATAAAAGGCAGGTGAAAGAATTTGTTTTCTAGCCCTTTTTGCTCTCAGTGTAGTCCTATAGCAGAAAAAAGAGAATTAGGCACTTTAAAAAGGCTGATATGTATCTGGAAAATATTTTGCCTTTTACACCTACATAATATAGATTTAAACTGGTAAAAATATTTTGCCTTTTACACCTACGTAATATAGATTTAAACTAGAGGAGTGAAATAATAGTGTTTTGAGAGCTCTTACTACATGATAATTCCTAGAATGTTTGGGGAAGCTTTGCCGGTTGTCCAAAGTCAATATAGATTGGAAAGGTAAATATGTCTCTTGTAGAGGGGTTTGTGTCTCAGTCTGCAAACACTATGCCATATGGAATTGAAAAGTAGGTATTGATTAAACTAAGATTTGAAATTTACTCTCAATAGTCGTATTAGTTAGGCACTGCTAATTTAGCAGTATTAATGATATGGCCCTATTCCTTTTGGAACAATCTTCATTCTGTAGAGGGATGATTAAATTGGAGGGGCAAAGCAGTTTTTTTTTGGTTGTGCAAATGATGATAATCCTGAATTGCTTGAGGTTTGAGTTAAATAATAATTATTTTTTTTAACATGGGGTTTATCAGAAAGTCAATTCCTCAGTAGACATGGAAAGTATTTTTTTAAATAATTACTCAGGCAATATATGCAGCTGAACAGTTAAATCCATTTTAATCTTTCTTCAGAGGACTCTATGAAAGACATCCATGCATTTTCCACCACTATTTATATCTTCTAAATGTTTCCAACTTCTGAACTTGTTTTTTTGTTGTTGTTATTAATTTAAACTATGGAGAACATAGCAAAGAAACCAACATAAATTTCATATTTATTCCATTATAAATGTGGATTCTAAGATAGGTTGAGCCAAAATTACTGATGTTTATGTTGGAGATTTTAAAGAGCAGGAACTAATTTTTAAGTGCTTCAGTTAATTCATATTAAAGTAAGCTGTTCTTGAAATGCCTCTTAAGCATGCTGAAAATTGCTATCTTATCACTTGAAGTCCAAAATATGTATGATATCAGTTGATCCAGGAACTGTTTATTTAAAGGGGGGTGGGTGGGTTCTAAGAAATAGATCGGGGCTGTATGGAATATGGAAAAGATATGGAAGATTCAACCATTTTCCCTCCATGTTGTTTTCATATTTATGAAGACCTCACCACCACCTGGGAACCCACAAAATAATGTGGTTCATTAAAAGGGGAATATTTAATGACATGTTCAATCTTTTCTTGTTTTAATTGTTTTAACTATATATATATAGTTAATATACATATACATATACATATACATATACATATACATATACATATACATATACATATACATATACATATACATATACATATACATATACATATACATATACATATACATATACATATACATATACATATACATACATACATACATACATACATGAATAGTTGTGTGGCAAAGTGTCTTGTAGTGAGAGAGGTGGGGAGCTGACTTATGAGTAACAACAAACAAATACTACACTTCAAAGATGCAGAAAACTTGCCACTGTTTATTCTTCCCTTAAGCATTCAGGGTTAGGCGCTGAAAACAAAGCAGTTTCTTTGGAGTGTCAGGAGTCCAAACCATACAAAAGAAAAATTCTCAAACATAAAATATCAAACCAAGAGAGAAACTGGAACAGGCAGCAGCAGTTTGAGGCTTGTTATCCTCCTTTGCAGCAGCAAACTCAAGGGAACAGACCAAAAGGTTTCCTCCTTGTTATCCTCCTTCTCACCAGCCTCAGCACACAAGCAGACAGGTAATTCCCTACTTGTGAAGACTCTGGCCTCTTCCTTACCTCTCATAAGGAATTCCAATAGAGGAATCAGCTCTATTTAATGAAAATGAGCTTGGTCCCAACTAGGCAGCATAGACAGCTGGGGAGTCTGTTTAAAGAGGCCTTGTCAGAGAAATTTCTAGAACTTCTTCTGCAGGCTTCTCTTTGTCATGATGTTCAGGTATCTGCCATCTTCCTCCATCTTCTTCTCCAACCTCCATTTGTGCTCTTTGGACAGAGCAACCTTTAAGCTTAGCCAGCTTTAGTCCACAGGCACAGTCAAGAGCTGTGCCAGTTCACTCCCTTCTATCCAAGACATAGCATATAAGCGTTGCTTGACCAGGGTCTGCAGTATTGTCTGGGACACTACACATCATCTTCACAACCTGTTTTCTTTGTTTCCTCCTGTTTCCCTGTTTTCCTTTTGAGAGGAGGCTTCATGATATCCGAAGCAGAATATCCAGATTCAGCCACAGTTTTGTTCCATACATTATCAACCTTGTGAACTCTCAAGCTTCCTCTTTCCACTATGTATTCAAGATGGACAATGAGTAATATTTATATGTATATGTATTTATACATATACATATAAATATATGTATTATAAATATTATATAAAGGGATGCGGTGGCTCAGTGGCTAAGACACTGAGCTTGTCAATCAGAAAGGCCGGCAGTTTGGCAGTTCGAATCCCTAGTGCCGCGTAACGGCGTGAGCTCCTGTTACTTGTCCCAGCTTCTGCCAACCTAGCAGTTCGAAAGCATGTAAAAATGCAAGTAGAAAAATAGGGGGGGCACTTTTGGTGGAAAGGTAACAGCGTTCCATGTGCCTTCAGCGTTTAGTCATGCCAGCCACATGACCACGGAGACGTCTTCGAACAGCGCTGGTTCTTCGGCTTTGAAACGGAGATGAGCACCGCCCCCTAGAGTGGGGAACGACTAGCACATATGTGCGAGGGGAATCTTTACCTTTATTTATATGTAAAGGTGTAGATATATACATATGTATGTATATAGCAGGTCTATATGTGTGTTATGTATGTGTATGCTTTTGAGAGCAAGCAACAGATTTTCATTTTTAATGTGTGCCCACAGTAAAAAATGACAATAAAGGTTCTCTTACTTACAAAAAGGTCAGTATTTTCCTTTTCCCACCACAAGTAGGAAACGTTTAATGCTCTCTCCCCTTTCTTCTCCTGCTTTCCCAAATCTCAGATAACTGCTTGTTTAGAATTCAATATGCTCAGCCCAGGATTCATAAAAGATGCTGGAAGTGCTGATTTAGACATCCTTACAGAAATCACGTGAAGGGGGTCTGATTTAGTTGGTGGGATTTAAGGAAGTGTGCATCCTCTCCGCCATGCGCTTTAGCTCTCTTCACAAGCAGATAATACTTGTGCACAGTTATCCTGATTGCTTGGAGATCACAGAGAAACAAGTGATTTTAAATTTAATTTTCTGGGTTTCATTTGATCTAGTTGATGCAAAACCTTGGAAGAAAAATGTAGCCAACGTATTTTTTGCATTGTTCTGATAGTCAATATCATTTTTAATCCACATTCATTCTATGAAAGCAAGATTTTAAACTTTCCTCAACTGATCTTAACTAATCTTCTTAACTAATTCCTGAACATTATTTATTAATAGCATGACTTGACCATTCATGAAAGAACATTTGATGGACAAGGTGAATGAGGTTATTAGCCTCATCATTTTCCCACCATCTCTTGGAGAATTAAAACAGAATTTGAATCACATTGGATAGGACAGTGTGCACAGATCTGCAGATTAGTAATAATGAATAGGATGAATTCAATTAGAGAGTTGATTATCTTCTATTATTTCATGAGATAGAATTACTTCCTCCAAAACTATTCCACAGAAAATTCTTAATATCTAATTAGTATTAACTAATTTGCTCATATCATTTTGATGAAGTCTCTTGTAATATCACTGCTTCATAATGAAGTTATATGAATTTTCCTGCTAAATAGTAAGAAAAAAAATTAATAGTTCCTGTTTTCACAGATTTCATTTCAGATCTTGAAGTATAGTAAAATTCTCTGCTTCACTTAACAGAGCAGAACGAATGACCAATTAACCAAGTTCTTATGTGAACAAAGTAAATTACCACTTACTAAATAATTGTCTCCATTTATCCCAATGACGGTTAAATTGATTTAATACTATAAAGCAACCTTATGCTGTACTTTCTTAACTTGGTGCCCTCCAGATGAATTAGATTTTGACTTCCACAAAATCCCTAGTCACTATAGACAGAGTCTAAAGATTATCGGATTGACACTTGATATATCCCCACAGAATCAGGTTAGAGAACAGCATTAGAAAGGATAGGCTGAAATATTTGTGTGACTTGATTTTAAGACATCACAACAATTGTAACTCGGTCCTTAAGTATGTGAATTTTTGATATGGAGTTTACCTTAAAGGAATCTTTTTAAAATCAGCATTCAGGTACAATGAACATGGGAAAAAAATCACAATATAATATCTGAAAGTGTGAAACATCAGGTATGGTATTTAAAGTTAATTCAGTGCTACTATAAATCTGTTGTGAAAGTGAGTGGCCAAATCTAGTTGCATTTCAAGTTTTCCACTATATGTTTCAAAAGGAAACTTAAATATCTCCTCTGCTCCTTCTAGATCAATGGTCTTCAAATCTGAGATACCCAACAAATCCTTCTCTATGTAAACAATTGGTGCAGAACCCATTAATAAATACATTTAATGCAATACATTTTATTTGAACAAAATGTTACAATTAAAATTGCGATTATGCATTTTATGTAATATAAACGGAAGCTGTCTTCGGGAATCCCTGGATGATTCTCACAGAACCTTGAGGTTCCTGGAAACACAGTATTGTGCTTGAGACTAATAAACATTATGATTGGCATATAGTTTTCTTTAAAATATATTTTACCATGTTTGCTATCATCTGAACTAAACTCTGTTCACTATCATCCGTAATTAGACTATGGTTAGTTTTCAGAAATAAAACTGGATGAAATGAGGAATTATAAAGATGCATAATGAAAGCAAGCTCCCTCCAAAAAAGTTAATGAGTATTAAAGATGATATTTTTTAAAAAATGCAATTGACTGTATAACAAAGTATTAAAGTTCCTCAAAAGGTCTTCAGTTAATAGGTGAAATGTCATACATCCATGAATAAAAGGTGTTCTGCATTTTCTTTTATTGATAACTTTTCCTTGTACAAAAACAAATATGCCAAGATCACTTTACTAAATTTTATGATATTTTTGTCCATAGTATCAGAGGTAGTACCTAGGATCAAATGCATAAAATATGAGGAAATAACTAATCTGGGTATCCTTGAAGCTAAAGCTGATAGACCCCCACATCTGTTTTAGGAGTTATATTAAACTGACTACTGTATTGGATTCAAGTTTTAATGTTCATTTCTATTCCACGATTTCACTCTCTTAAAATAACCAGAAAAATCAATCATGTTAATTCTTCATTGAGAGGTAAGAAAATTGGGGAAGGAACTTTAATGAAATGTTTTAATTACTAGTCTGTTCTCCAATATGATTCCTACAGCTTATCTCTCTCTGTGTGTGTGTCTTGCACACTCACTCTCATTTTTATAAGCTTAAAATAGAGATTTTTTTAAATGAATTTCTGCTTTGTACATTATTTATAGAATAATGGAAGAAGGCTCTAATAAAAGCCATCTGCTTATAAATTGCCTACTTATGAATATCAGAGTGTAATATAAAATACTCCACTTTTGGATTCTGTAACTTATTGAAAGTGAATAAAATCCAAACAGAAAATGGGTTGACTGATAGGTGATTCAAGACCTTCCAATGTGGCTAGACTTCAGAATATCCAGCAGAAACTGGACTGAAACCATGACAACAAATGGCTATCTGTACTCAAGCATACCCAGTGTGCAAGCTTGTTGAGCAACATGCACTTCCTGTTCTAAAATGTCTCCTTAATCAGTAGTAACTGTTTCTAGAAACCACAGCTGACTGTGAATGAATCCTATGCTTTTTTTAAAAAAAATCTGTTTTACTTATAAATATTTGTACATCCAGTAGAGCTTAGATTGTAATAAGCATTTGGAAATTGCAACTTGATTTTAATTCTGTCTTTTCTGTCAAACACCTAACCAGAGCAATCACAATTTGTGCAAGGGCTATGATTGAATGCACACCAACAGAAGGTCTAGAAACTCCTTAAGTTTCCTTTAAAATGGGTGGTTAGTAAAATTGATAGGCTATCCAGGAGCACAGTTCTATTTTAGGAACGTTCTACTATAGGGAGGCAGAGATTTGAGGCTTATTAGAGAGTCCAGGAAGAGCACAGATAAATCAAAACACAGCATGAGTTTTGGAAAAAAAAACAGTATTCCAAACCCAATTATTGTAAAATAGAAACTCGGTCTACTAGTATTTAGGATCTTTCCCATCAAGTTGGAATATTTCTGCCACAGTTTTGCATCATTGTGCTTACAACTGGTTTGGAAAACCTCCAACAAAGGTGATAGTCCATGAAGTCAGTATCTCAGAACCAGACAGGTATGTCATGAGTATTCAGAGGATGAGCAATGGGTCAGCTGCCTATAAGATCTCTCAATTCACAGAAACATAAAACAAACAAGCATGCAAACAAGCAAAGCAAAAACAAGGAACAAGTATTAGGAGCCGCGATGGTGCAGTGGTTAGAGTGCAGTACTGCAGGCTACTTCTGCTGATCACCGGCTGCCAGCAGTTTGGCAGATCGAATCTCAGCAGGCTCAAGGTTGACTCAGCCTTCCATCCTTCCGAGGTTGGTAAAATGAGGACCCAGATTGTTGGGGGCAATATGCTGACTCTGTAAACCGCTTAGAGAGGGCTGTAAAGCACCATGAAGCGGTATATAAGTCTAAGTGCTATTGCTATTGCTATCTAGCTTTTATAATAGCCGAGATAGGAAGTAAAACAGCTCATATATTTAGCCATTCATATTTTTTCCTGCTAATATTTTATAACTCTCCCCCCATCTCCAGTGAATATATTCATCCCAATGACTGACATCCTCATTGTTTGGGAAACAAACTTCTTGCTTCATTTTTCATACCAGAGAAAACCTTTCCCCATTCCTGTAAGATGAAGAAGGAACAAATATTTTGCAATGTGATGACTCTTGTTCCAACAAAGAAACATAAAGTTGTCAGTGCTACATATTTAAAAAAGTAAAAATGATATTGCCAGAAAATAACCAATAGATTCTTAAGGTTGCATTATGCTTCTATCATGGAATATAACCCTAAGCAACAAGCCATACACAGGAGGAAAATGGACATGTATTAATGTATGGAAATTTCTGTCACATTCTTTATCTTACAGTCTCTTCCATCTATCCATGGCTGCCTATGGATATTTTTGAGGGAGTTGTTTAACTTCACATTCTACAGGACCAGATACAGTGTATAACACTGGGCTCATTTGTTCATCCTAAAAAGCCATTCAACATAGCTAAATATATTTTAAGCGAGTTATTGCTATCATCTGCCTAGGCTTTAGAGTGGCATAATTAATATTGACGTGTTCTTTACACAGGTATTTTGGTGAACTATTGCATATACTTTATGTATACTTCCATTGTAAATTTATGTGTGTAATAATGGGAATGTGTGCTACTTTTGTACATCTGGAACTTGTTTAAAAAGCACAAATTAAATGAACAAATATTTTGTTCTCTTTTGAACCCTGCTTCATTCTATTTAATAGAAAATAAGACTGAAATAAAGTCAAGATACACTGCACAGTATATGTATGAATTCCTTTCAACCAGTCTTGCTGAAGGAATTCTTACAGCTAAGCCACTTTGCTCTGTGATCTTGTCAGGTCCAATAAACAACATGAGGTTGAAAGCACCAAGTATTTTGAGAGAAGATACTGCAACAAAATTAAAATGCTCTACATGAAGGAATGTAGATTTCAAAGCTAGGGACAACTATCTCCAAGCCTCCCTATTTGTGCTTTGATATACATGCAAATAAATTGTTGCATTCATAACAGTTTCATTTAGCATAAAATGAATTCAATTTGTGCTTATGGTAACATCAGCAAGTAGACATCCTGAAGGCTTTCACCCAGTCACATCAAAAACATCATTAGTACTCTGAAAGATTCTCAGTAGAATGTTGGTGCCAACCCGAGGGGGCCCATCATTCAGCACTATATTATTAATCATTTCATGTTTTCTATCAATGTGGTTTTAATGGTAAAACTACTGGAGTGGTTTGCCATTGCCTTCTCCCACCCAGTATGAATTGATGTCTTTGCAATTCTCACTAAAATGATTGTCTGCCTCTGGCAATTTCTTATATTGCTTCTGTCCAATATGGGTGCCTGCTTGCTTTAGACCACACACATACCTGCCCGCATAATTTGTGGGTTTGGGTGGGTGGTTGTGGATCTTCCAATTAACTTCCCATAAACTACTGGATTAAGAGAACCTCTCAAGGGAATTGTCCTTGGTGTCAACATTTACATAAACCCTAAGGGTGTCAGCTCTTCAAAGTGGTTCAGATAGGACTTTTATCCATTTCCTCGTGGCCAGAGTTTCATGTATACCAGACATCAGCTTGAAGGACTTCAAAATCACTACAGTAGGTACAGATAGTCAATTCATTTTAATGAAATATCAAATTGGATGCCCGTGAAGATGAATTTTCTTATGTTTTATCCCTCAGCAAAAGAATTGACAAGTTCAGAAAGTTATGACAGAGATCTATGATTTAAATTCTTCTGCAACTATTGAAGAGAATAGGTAAATCATAGGCAAACCTAAATGACATGTTTACTGATTTCTATCCCCACCTTATTCTTCTGTTTTAGAAAAATATAAATTTCTCAATAATATTTTTGGTGCTAAAGTTGATGTAGTTATGTTTTAAAAGATCCACAGAATTGTATTTTAAAGTAACTTTTTTTTGGTTTTGTTGTTTTTAATTAATTTCCTTTTCTACCTTTCTTAGTACAAATGAGAAAAACAGAACTAACACAGAAATCAGAATCTGATCACTATAGATTCAAACGTGTTTCTATAACTTGGATAAATTAGAATCTGTTCTGAAATACCATCTTTCATGTAATCTAGCCTTTGGCAAAAATATGGTAGTAATGTACATTATGATAGCAATAATAGTGGGTGTTATCGAGGCTTCCATAGTTATGTGTACTATGAAATTGTTCCAGACTTAGTTGCTTTTGGTCTGTTGACTTTTCCACAATGAAAGTTATTTCTGAAGAGAAAAGTCAGTACTACTAATTCATGGGATAAAACCATTTTAGAAAATGCTTCCTATAGTACATATAAAATGCTTTTTATATTTGGCCAAAGCAAAAAATGATCAATGTCTTTTTTCTCTTTTTCTTCCTCTCTTTCTGTGTTACAAATAAGCTCCTTTACTGTTTCAGAAACTGCTTTGGAAAATACCCTCAGATCTAATAGCAGTTTGACATTTGGTATTGCATTTTTTAAAATTCTAACCAGTACTGTTTGTATTTTGTATTTTAAAAAAATCTCCTGTCTTAACACATTTCAGTTCCATAGTTTGAAATATGTAAAATAATGAGCTAAGACATTAAATTGTTTTTTTTATTTAAATTCTAATTTGAATTCACATGTACTAACCCAAATGAAAGAAATATGGTACACATATACAAAATCTCAATCCTGATATGTTGAGTAGAAAAAACTCTTCAGAACAGTTATGGTAGGTACAATATTAGTAAGTTATAATACACAATTGTGCTGAGCAGGGAAGGTTAAAATTCTTAATAACACCCAAGGGAATATACAGATGTAACAATGATTCTGCTAATGCTTCTGCTCTGTTTTTTCTCCAAAGTATTTTTTTACTCCATATAGAGAAATGTAAGATCACATCTAAAGATTTAATATAGAGTAAATGAGTCCAAACAGAATGGAATACCAGAACTACTTTAAAAATCATAAGAGGAACTCAACCAAGCAAGACATATTATTTCCTTAATGGCTAATTAGGATTACTTTGTGCTAAAATAACAGGCGCAATAAAAACTCTAGCACAATTATTTATCTCTTTATTTAAAAGTATTCAATTGCCCATTGTTAGCCATACAGGACTCTGGGTGGCTAACAATTACAAAACAGAATAAAACATAATAAGAAACAAGTTTAAAAACAACAGAAATAACACAGTAGCCAAGAAACTTAGTTAACGCAACCATGACAAGCAAGAAAGGGGCTCAGTATGCTATCAAGGACACAGGTTTGATGGCAAAGCCTAATTTTCAATGCCTAGGAAAAGGCCAGCAAGGTCAGGACAAGTCTCTGGGGGAATGATGTTCCAGAAGATAAGCAGGCACCATGACAGAAAATACTCTCTTCCTGGGTCCCACTAGATGGCACTCTCATGGTCAAGAATCAGAACATGCCCCTCCTGCTGGGTCTCACATGATAGGAAGACACCATTGAGGAGAGACGGTCCTATATTAGCCCATACCAAGCCATGAAGGATCTTGAAGGTAACCACCAGCACCTTGTCTTGTACCCAGAAGCATACTAGTAGCCAATGCAGCCCACAGAGCAGATATGTCACGTGTCAGGTAACCAGCATCCGTAACTGCTCATGCCACTGCATTTTGCACCAGCTTTTGAATACTCTTCAAAGAATGTCCCATGTAGATCACATTTCAGTAATCCAAGCAGGAGTAAGTCATGACTGACTGTGAGCAAGGCCACTTGGTCCAGGAATGGTTGTAACTGGCATGATACAAAGCTATGTAAAAGCCCTGTTGACCACAGTTATCACCTAACCTTTGAGCAGGACCCACAAGTATCCCCAAATTGTATAGAGAATTTGTCTGGAGTAGAGCAAGAGATGGAATGTTCCCAAAACTAGGATATCCCCAAACCCAAATCTACTGCATCTTACTAGAGTTGAACCAAAGACTGTTTTTCTTCATCCAAACCCTCACTGCTCAAGACAATGAGTCAGGACCTCCATGACATCACTTAGATGACCCAAGATGGTGATTTATAGCTGGGAATCATTAGTATATGTACTGATTATACCTCACTCTAAACTGACAGATGATTTCACCTAGAGCAGGGGTGTCAAACTCGTGTCATCATGTCATCATGTGACGTATCACAACCTTTTCCCCCTTTGCTAAACCGAGGGTGGGCATGGCCATCGCGTGATGCATCCAGCCCATGGGCTGCAAGTTTGACACCCCTGACCTAGAGGCTCCAGGTAGATGTTAAACAGGAGAGGAAAGAGCATCAAACCCTGTGGATCGCAACATAACAAGAGACTGCAGGCTGGACCTTTCTTCCCCTATCAACATTGACTGGAACCAGCCCCAAAAGAAGTAGAAGAACCAGCACAACAACATGCTACCCTCCCTCAATTCAAAGCTGGTTCAGAAGGATATCATAATTAGTGGTATCAAAAGTCCCTGGGAGGTCAGGAAGATCAAGAACAGACCTATCACTTCCATCCTGCTCTCGTCAGGAATCATCCAAAAGTGCAATCAATAGCAATAGCAATAGCACTTAGACTTATATACTGCTTCATAGTGCTTTACAGCCCTCTCTAAGCGGTTTACAGAGTTAGCATATTGCCCCCAACAATCTGGGTCCTCAATGCTGTCTCAATCCTATATCTGGACTTGAATCCTGACTAAAAGGTTAATTCATTAAGACCAGGGTTTCTGAAAGCAATTTGTGCCTCTTTCCTTAAATGTAAAATTGTCTATTTCCTAGTTAAGACTGACCTTGAAGTATCAATATGCTCAAAATAAAGTTTTGACATCAGGATCAAGAACAGTGTCAAAAAAGTCAAGATGCTGATCACAGCAGTGCAAGAAAACCTTGCCCCTTTTTTTTGTATATGCATCAATTCACATGTCAAAAGAGTAGGTCTTCAATTGCACTGCTTCAACCACCATCTTGACTTTTTGGCCTCTCCCTGAAAATACTGCTGCTTGACATACTCCTATTTCTTCCCCAGAAAGCTTTTCTTCAAAAAAAAAACCACATAAGCACATTTAATTGTGCAATTAGAAAGCAAGACCTTTTTCCACTTGTTGCAGCATTGTTAGGCAGTGACACCTTCACTGAAAGCATAATTCCTCAGCCATAAGGGCTGCAAAGGACTGTTATTACTATTGTATATCGTGATAGATACAGGTATATATTATTACAAAGTTGTACTGAAATGATGATGTACTGAAACTACTACTTTCAAGAGAAAATAACATAATTAGATACATGTCAACAGTCATAATGTATATATCACTCAATCTTATTTGGGACCATATGGCTAGAACATACAATCAAAGTAATTTCTCCCTTAAGAGGTTGGTTGCTTTGTTGGGTTTTAAGTTGCCACCTTCATGTTTAGCCCTCTCAAGACAACAGTGAGGCTGATAAGTTGAAATCTTACTTTAGGGCATCTGTTAAGTCAAGCAGACAGGTGTGATGTTTTCATGGAGATGCTGAAGTCAGGAAAGGATTACTTCATGCTGTAATGGAGCTAATGGTGCTTTGCTCAGGACAGCTGTGGGTACATCTGGTGTTAAGCTACCCTTATTTAAACTTTATGATGTGAGAGACTGCCAGCTCTTCTACTTGCAGCGTATAAATTATGTTGATTGCTCATACACTTTTCCTAACCCTCATTTCTCTTGAATTATGAATGATAGCAGGGCAAGAGTTTGCTTTTAACATTCCCATGTGTGGTCTGAGTGCAGCGAACAGCCATCATCTCACTGTACTCAACCAGAAGATGCATAAAATTGTGCAGGCTATGACCATGTAATGTGCATTTGAACCATGAAGGTACTTTTACATTTCCAAACTGACACGATGTTTGGAGATACTATGGGTTTATTTTCTCAAAAGAAAATAAGTCAGGGCCTTAGTTTTGTATAAAACACCTTCACTTAGGATTAAGAAATTCAGCTGTATGAATAACACATGTAATAATAATAATTTATGTAACTTCTTTACCGCTGAATTCCCAACAACCCTGGGCAGCTCACAACAAATCATTTTTGAATGCATCCATTTCTGAAAATAGATATATTTTCTTTGTAAGGAAAAATATACATGACCAGAAACAAAGCAGATCATTCAGAAGCTCCCACCATGAGTTCTAGAACTGTACCAAATACAGAGATGCCCAGAGTATTTTATATATTTTGTCGATATTTAATGATTATATTCATTGGAATATATTATATTCTGAGAAGATGCCACTATTGTTACTACCACCACCACCACCACCACCATCATCATCATCATCATCATCATCATCATCATCATCATCATCATCATCATCATCATCATCATCATCATCATCATCATCATCATCATCATCATCTATCCTTACTGT
>QLTV01002110.1:174746-190559 GCA_003457575.1 Thermophis baileyi | reverse complement strand
CAGGTTGGTCCTTGACTTACAACTAGTCATTTAGTGACTGTTCAAAGTTACAATGGCAGTGAAAAAAGTGACTTATGACAATTTTTCACACTTAACGACCGACGGCCGTTAAGTGTGAAAAAAATGGTCATGTCACTTTTCACCACATTTTACAAGTTGGCCACTCCCACCCGGTCACATGACTGCCAAGCCACTCCCACCCAGTCACATGGCCATTAAGCCACTCCTACCCAGTCACATGGCCGTCAAGCCACTCCCACAAAATTAAGCCACGCCCACAGAGTGGTAGTAAAAAATTTTGGAACCCACCCCTGCTTTGAATGTACACTAATCGGCATACATTAAAATGAAATTTCATTGATACAGCTCTCAAAGGGTCTCCACCTCCAATATACACTACATAAACATGACAAAATAAATAAATACATACAAAATTATGCATATCTTACATTGAACTGGAACTGATGCCAGTAGATCAGAGGTGGGTTCCTACCGGTTCGGACCGGTTCTATAGAATCAGTAGTAACTTGGCGGCCTGGGTTGCTGGAACTGGCAGCGACTCAGGCCTGCCACGCCCCCAAGCTGGTTCTCTCGGCAGTGCTGTAGGCGCTGCCATCTTGTTTTTTGCTTATGCGCATGCGCAGAAACTTTTTTGTACTGCGCATGCGCACACCCGCGCGCACCTGCGACCCACCTGCACAGCGCACGGCGTGTCCCTGAGCAAACCGGCAGTAGGAAAATACGGAACCCACCCCTGCAGCAGATAGCACTTTGCATGCAGGGTAGAAGAGAAATACTGAGGGTGATTGAATCATGGGGCTTAGTGGGTGAAGGAGCATAATGACTCAGATAATATAATGCTCTTTGCCTGAATTATAAACGTTTTACTTTTCAAAAATCATGGTTTATGTAGGGGAAGGCTGAATCTTTTCTTGTGCTTTACAGAGCTGAACCTTTCAGCAACTGGAACAGAGGCCCCATAATTAGATTTAGAATTGAGAGGCTCATTTAGTATTACCTTTGAAGTAGCCTCCTAAAAAGGTTAATTTCCTCTCTGGAGTGTGATGTCTTTGCAAGCGAGTCTGATTAGTATCCATCATGTCTTTGTTCTCTCCACCACATCTAGCAAAAATTCCCATATTCTTAACATTTATAGTTCTCTTTAGCCATTTCTCCTTTCTCTGCTCTCCAGTCCCAACAATCATTGACTTGAATGCCAGCTCTATCACTCTCAGATGCCAAGCATCCACACTACTCCCTTTCTTGATGCAGTATATTTCCCCAAAAAGGGCATTCTCCTTTTATAAAACCATTCTCTATCCTAGTTGCACAGTTGCCAACTACTCGTCTGGTGTCTCTACTATTTCTTCCTTCAGATCTGATTCAGAATCTACAGCATATTTTCTATGAAACCATTATCTTAATATAAATTTCTCAACTCTTGTCATTTCCATCTATGTGTTGTTGCCACCTCTACCTCATCCATGTTTACATTCCTTCCAACCCAATTGAACATAGAAAATAAATTATGTTAAAGAGTTTCGGAATTTATCTGTCTCCTACCAGATAACTCTAATTTGGCATGGCAGGAGAACCCAACAAAGGAAAGATTTTGGTAAAACTTTCCTGTGGAAAAAATATTCAAAAGAAATTTCTCAAGTGCATCCCTATGGAAAACGCATATGTTCTTATGGTGTTGGAATTGGGAAGAATTTGAGAAACTGAATAATCTTATTCTGTGACTACCTATTTCTTCTATTTCTTGGGACAAGAGTTTCTTAGAGTTTTTCAGACAATCAATTCAAATGCCATGCATGGAAAAACAAGTCAGCTTCAAATACGTATTGTGATGATTCAGTGAGCCACTGAGTGAACTTGCTGCATGCATGTTTGTTTCTTTGTTTGTTGCTGCCCATCTTGTACCAACAACTCTGGACGGTTTACAACATCAAAGCATTATAGCAATAGAAATAGCACTTAGACTTATATACCGCTTCATAGTGCTTTACAGCCCTCTCTAAGCGGTTTACAGAGTTAGCATATTGCCCCCAACAATCTGGGTCCTCATTTTACCCACCTCGGAAGGATGGAAGGCTGAGTCAACCTTGAGCCGGTGAGATTTGAACTGCTGAACTGCAGCCGGCAGTCAGCTGAAGTAGCCTGCAGTACTGCACTCTAACCACTGCGCCACCTCGGCTCATTAAACATTAAAATCATCAATCCTAGAAACACAGCTGATAAAATCATTAACAAATAAAATCAAATTAACATCAGATGGCAAAAGAGTTTCAACAATGATTACTGGCAAGTTTTAAAAGTTTGCATAGATACAAGAACCCATACATGACACAGACTAACTGGCTCCATCTATTGGCATCCCAGTCCTTCCTAAACAGGTGTTTTAGAATTCTAAGTAAATATTAGGGCTGATCAGAGAATGTGAAATTTCAAAGAATTTGAAAAACAGCTCATCGACAGCACAATGAACACCATGACAAAGCACCCATTAAAGCAACCATCTCCTCAAGAAGATTTGCACAAGCTACTTCAAAGGCTGTCGCCAGGTGTCAGCAGGTGCACATACAGATTACATTATCCATTAAATCATCACCGAAGCAAAGCTTTCCAAAAGAAGTGGCTGCCTTAACCTTTTGAAGACAGTTGTGAAGCGGCTCTTTCAAGTGCTTTGCACAGTCCCCCTAAATATTCTAGCAGCTAATGAAAAAGAAATGAATGACACAAAATTGCTTCTAAAGATAGTCTAGGTAATAATGTCTATATTTAAATATATGAAATTGGGTTTATTTTGTGCAGAAAACAGATTGTGATGCAGTTTAGCACCACCTCTACACTGCTTCATTATATTAATTAGTTTTAATTGTTTAAAATATTTTGTAGAATTTTTTTTATACTTAAAACCAAAACAGGGATGCAATCAACTGCTGCTTTTGTATTATAGTAAATGTATTATAACTATAACTTCCTTGACGTCTGCTGGCAAATTATATATACATACTTACTTACACACACACACACACACACACACACACACACACTACTCATAGTAAATATACAATAATCAGGGTGACAAGCTAATAGAACCCTGGTTGGTGATTTAGACATCATTGGCTTGGAGAACCAGTGGCCAGTATCTCCCTTTGTAGTGAGTGCTTCATTGGCAACTGTAATGCGGTTTAGCCCTCATGCAATGAAAGGAAAATCCAGGTAGAAATAAAAGTCAAAGTGACATTTGTACATTATAAATCTGAGGTCTTCAAACTTGGCAACTTTAAGACTTGTGGACTTCAACTCCCAGAATTCTCCAGCCAGCATAGCTAATCCATAGCTGGCTGGGGGATTCTGGGAGTTGAAGTCCACAAGTCTTAAAGTTGCCAAGTTTGGGGACCCCTGTTATAAATACTGCAAAAGTCAGATAATCTTTTGAAGTGGTAACAGGTATTATAGCATAATGCAGCATTCTAGAACATTACTCTAAGGCTCTGTCAGCAAAACAAGTGCTCCCCAGGTTCCCATGTTTTTAGCAGTTTGAAGCCTTTTGGTGAATCAGCACAACATTTTGACACAACAAACATCAACAGGCATTTACAAGAGCATGAAGAAGCCCTGAGATTTCTTGAGCATTTTTTTTTTTTTAGTATTAATAATTATGTTTTACAGCTTCAATCTAATCCAGGCTCAGTAAAATTATCCCAGCAGGTTGGGAAGAGGATGTCAAACTAAAACAAAACTTTGTGTAGTGACCCTGTTGACTATGATTTACCATTGATTTGTTAATTAACAGAAATCAGTTCCAAATCTTTGGTCTTATTTGAGATTCTGGGTGATTCCATACATTTAGTGGAAATGGCTTGTGCATATGTACATTGCCCATAAAATCTGTTTGTTCTCACTACACTAAATTTATATTCAGATCATATCTCCCATTCTTAAAGTATTTGAGAACTGCATAAACAATTTGTAGCCAAAAGTGGCCCATCTCCCCATGCTTTGATATGATATTCCAGTCTTTCCTAGCCTGATATTTCTCCAGAATTCCTAGCCTAGTTAGAAGGCTAGCTGATTTGGGTAAAATGTTATAGTGAAATTATAATTCAATTTTCTAAAATAGGTTACATATTTAACCAAAACAAGTACAGCTGAATACAAAATCAATTACCAGCAAGCTGGGCATAAGATTGAATTTTGCAAAAGTTATAGCAGATGTAAAGACAATTGTCCCATCACAGCAGTCTTTTTCACTGGCCACCAGTCTTCTGTTCATTAATGTTTTCATTAGCTAGTATCTACCAAATGAAACTGTAACTTTAAGAGCTAGTCTATTTATTCAGTGACTCTTGGCAGAGTTACCTGAGAAGGAAGAGTATTGGATGATTTGCTATTCTAGACTCCTCTAAATGATAGACCAAGAAGGGGGGAGGGGTCTTCCTTTGATCTCTTCTCAAAAATCAACTTGTGGTTTGAGTATGAAATGTGTGATTTTGCCTAGAGTTTTTCAACTCCTAAAGCGTATGCTAAATTTAGGAATGATGTTCTGTTAAACAAATATTTGTGTTGCTTTCTGATGTAAATAATATACCGGTATATGCTTGAGATATTGATTCTGTGCAGTATAGAATTCTGCACAGGAATTAGTGTGCCATAAGTCAATTTTTTTTCATAACAGGAAGATCTGTATGGATAATCTGACTTGCCTATTGTATATAAGCTATAAATGGGAAATATGAGATATAATCATGATTGATAATTTGCCACACCAGGTTTCTTTTTTCAGCTGTAATCATTATTGCTTCCAGAATTACTCCTCCGAATATAGGAATAGCTATTTTAGACACAGAGGAATTTTAACTCTCTTCCAAAATGGTTAGTTTTAAATGTCAAATGAAGGAGGGAGAATGAGGCGATTTCTAGGCTGGTCTATGATCTTTCTGTCCTATTTTCCATAATTTCTTGTGACATGTTCCACAAATGAGAAGTACAGATGGCTCTACTTTTGCAGATATTGTCTTGCCCCACTGTTCCTCTGCTATGCATATATTGCTCAGGCTATGAAAAGGAGAGTAAGAAATGTGATGCTTGCATCCTAGATTTAGCATTTGGATTAGGAAATACACATGATATTTGAAGGGAAAAGTATCTACATTGTGCATGCCAATGAATATGAATTATATATTACAAAAAACTTTAAATAATTTATTTGTATTTCAATATTATTATTTTGGGGACATTGTTAACGTTAATAAATTCTGCAAACATTATAGCAAAATTGAGTTGTTTAGAGACACAAACGTAGATCAGGAATCCCTCTCTATCCCTCTTTTCTATTGGCATGAATTCACTGAGTATTCTGTCTCAGTCATCTAACTGTAGTATAGTTTGCTTGTAATAAGGTTGGAAAACATTTTATTCTGGGCTGAACAAATCCTTTCAAAAAGTTTTTTATTTCAAAAATATACTTCGTAATAAATTATATACAGTTGGCTTCTTTCTTTCCTTTTTTATTCCCAGGAATTATTCTTACTTTTACTCTGTATTGTTCAATTCTACTCTCCATCCAGTTCTATTCTATTTTCCATTTATTGTCTGTTTATTATAGCTGCTTATTCCAAAGTACACTAATCTTTATCAATATAGTGATATATTGAAAGCATCCCAATCAATATTCCCTTTTTAACTTCTTCAGAATTCTTCATCTCCCCCCCCCCAATCCTTTCCTATGGTTTCTCACATGGTCTTAGTAGATTGAGCACCAACTGGAGCTTCTTCCTCCTTCCTTCCTTCCTTCCTTCCTTCCTTCCTTCCTTCCTTCCTTCCTTCCTTCCTTCCTTCCTTCGCTGTGGATTTAGAATTCTCTATGCTTTTCAGTGGGGTCTTTTTCAATGGGTTTCTCTGCTTACATTCCTATAGCCAAACTGCATCTACTGCCATTCCCTCTTTCCCTCCTGCTACCCTAAGACTGGGGAAGACTAGCAGAAGGGAGACAAAGGAGGGAACAGATAACCCATTCTTCCCAGGGTATAAGCAAGGCAGGCGATGAAATATCTATCATGGTATTAAGACCCACGATAGCAGGATGCACGTATGTAATTACATCCCAGTTTTTATTCAGAACCTTATGTGGAGATTTCCTTTTTTTTACCACTCCAACATCCCTGGGAGCTAGATTGGGCTGAGAAAGAATGACTGGCGCAAAGTCAAGCAACATTTTTTCATGGCTGAAGGTAGACCTGAGTATGTATTTCCCTAGAACTTTTTCACTATACCACACTAGTGGCTCTCTTATTTATTTATATTATTTACTACCCAGTTCAAATGACAATTTACAGTAATAGCATTTAAAAATATCATCAACAATCAAGCCATTATATTCTTTCTCCATATATGTAGACTGCATTGACATTGCTTAACTGAGAGTTGCCTTGCATTGGTTGCTCACCTTCTCTCTGAGCACTAGCAGCTCACATTTGGAAATGTCTCAGTCTGTCACCTGGTATCATAGAGTCTTTTCAGTCCTGGCAAAGGAGATTGTCATTTTCCTTCCAACTCCCTGGCATATTTTTCTTGCTGCAGGAAAAAAGTGCCTGTCTAGAAATTAAACTTGGCGGCATACTGTAGATTAACCCTCTGTTTATCCGTTAAGTCACATTAATATTCATATGGCACATTAACCCCCTTTCCTTCCTCCCAGGTCAGCTCATGTAAAAAGGGCCATAATAAATTTATGAATTGCAGAAGCAGAACTAATCAGCTACATAAGCAGAAGTAGGGACTATTGTATCCCTGGTTATTTCCTTTGGTGCTTGCCAGGTTTCCCACCTCACTTTACTTGAATTTAAATATGTTCTGTTAAATTAAATGCTACAATGCACCACCCAGTAGCATGATATTTATTTATAAGAATGCTCCTAGGCCCTGATTGGTCCTGTAGACACTCCTGTAGGAAAGGATACTGTAGCTAGCTGAAACCTGTGCTTTGTTCAATGGCTTTTTAACAGAAGCCAACAAAAGAAGACTCTTTCCATGCATGAGTCTCACTGAATTCTGATTAAATATTAAACAGAATGGGATAAGATTATGACAATTTCAGCAACTGAATTGTTTCTCACTTAGCACCAATTTACACCATGCACCATGCACATTGGGTTGGAGACTTTATCAGTCTGAGAATCAGCTGGGCAACCACCTACTCAGTGGGACTGGTAAAAGAAAACAACCCGGGTGTGAAGAGTAGATGAGAGAGACCTCATTTTGTTGTTAAAGTGGCATTTCTGTGACCAGTCATGCCTGATGGGTCAGCCATTTTTATGAATTTTTCTTCTTCTGTGGTAACCATTTTTAAGAGCACTTGAAATGCTTTCATATGTGTTCATTGACACCCCCCCCCCAAGGAATGCTTGCTACTATTCTGGAGGAATCAAAGGCAGATAATAGTTTTATGAAATGATTTTAATATTGGTAAGTATGAAGAGAGAGAGAGAGAGAGAGAGAGAGAGAGAGAGAGAGAGAACATTTGAACTGAAAACTATTACAGATTTTGATAAAGAAGTCAGTTCTGAAGATCTGCTTGCTAATTTCAGTCTTTTATATGTTTATGCATTTTGGCGTAAGTTCTTGCCAGAACAGCTATATTATAGCTATATTTCCTTTTTTAGATATGGAATATCAGACACACCAACAGGCAGATGTGTAGATGCTCAGAGTCCCATTTCTATATCTATATCATTTTTATTTACCTATTGAATTTTTCCCAACATCAAACAACATCTCCCTATCCAAAATTCTTGGGAAAAATTCAATAGGTAAATAAAAATGCTAAATCAAGTCTAAACATCTGGCTGACTGTGCATGAACCATAAAAATAATAAACCACCTCGCTTGGAGCAGTCTGTATTCTTAGTCTACCTTAATGTTCTTAAGGTAGTCCAGTTAGGACTTGAATTATTGAGTTTCTACCCATCTTAAACTGGGAATCTAACTGTGGACTATCCTCACATGCTAATAATAAAAAATATGTGGGCACATGACACTTTCTGTACTGCCCAATAGATCCTACTATGTAAAATGCAGTATCATATAGTTTTATATATGTGAAGGAAGGATTCCTCTAGATAACTTAGACCGGGGGAGGGGGGGGAATCACATAAGATGCAATTTATGCCCCTAAATCAGAAATAAAATATGCTTTAGTTTTTGGATTAAAAAATACAAAGTTCGGGAAGAAACTCTGCTGTTGGAACAGTAAACATTATGAAAATTTCCCTTAGATAAATTACAAAAAATTAGAATTTATTGTATAGGTGTCTCCATACTATTTTTATATACTACCTTTCTGCCCTATTTAAGAAAATGATTTGCTATCTCAAACATAATAAAAGAAGGAAAATCAAGAGCCCTGGGAAAAGAATCCATTGTTTAAAAAATACAGCTACAAAACAGTTAAGCCAGTGTCATTGAAAGAGAGCTCAACTCTCATTATCAGGAAGCATGAGAGGCACATCTGCATCTTATCAGATACTTGGCATATTAAATCCTAGGAACAGGAAAACAAACTCCTGTGATTAGAAAACAGTATGTGAATCAGCCCAGCAAGACCTGGAATAAATGATTGAAGCAGAGCTTCTCCATCAGGAGAGCTGATCTCTATTCTCTTGAGCTTAGCACTCGATCAGCTGCCAGAGCCAGATGAATGTATAAAGGAATGAATGCATGAGTTAAAAGTGAGGACAATAAATGTTCTGTTTCATTAACACTTTTGTAACCTATGGAACTTGGTATAAGTTTTTTATAACTTTGCTATAAAAAAGGCTATTTTGCTTCTTTTTTAATAGTGTCAAAAGGAAAATAGGTAAAGGAGTCCCATTGATTGTTGCATGGATTTTCTCTCTTCATGAATTCCCATGAGCCTTATCATTTTTAGCAGGGGGATAGAGTGAGCAGTGTCTTCTACTCAATTTTGATTCATGGGAACTGGACAAGCCCACACACTTTCGTTGGAAATATTTTTGGAAGTGGTTTGTTCTTGCCTCCTTTCTAGAGTTGAGATAGGACTAGAACTCATTGTGACTCATTTTCTAGTCTAGTGCCTTTAACTCTACACCAAATTGGCTGTTCCTCTTTAGCACCACAACTGCACAATTTTATCACCTTTAATAGTCATTGTCATTTGTGAACAGTTGATCAAATTCAATAGGAGGAAATTGAGCACATGCTGAAAAAGGAAACAAAAAGGAGAGAGCTTACAAGACATGTGTGATTCATAAAACTAAGGGATAAGTCAGAATTTTAAAGGAAAAACTATACAGCATTTCTCAGTGCTCTCTGCAGTTTAACATCTAGGAAAAAGATGGGGAGAAAAAAGCAGCTGTGACTTCTACTTTCCTGGTCCTGCATTAGCCAAAAGTGAGAGAATCTAAAATCTAAAACTAGTGAAGGCACAGATCTTTAACGTGAACACTAGAAGCTGCTAAAGTTCATGTAATAACCAATAAATCACAGCATTATATGATTTCATTAGAACCAGCAGTGATTAGTTGTAGTAAAATACGTTTTTGTCATCATCATCTCACTTTGCCCTTATTCTGAATAATACATAACATTACTCAAACCCAAAACAAACTCCAGCCCTGCAAAATAGGGCACTATGATAAGAACTACACTTCAGAAAGCAAGCAGAATTTAGGGGAAATGATCTTACAAAGATGAATATAAATTTGTGTGTAAAGTGGTCTGAAGTGGGATTTTTTTCTTTTCTCTCCTTGCTAATTCATGTTATTCCAATTCAGAATAATGGTAAAGGATGATCAGATTTCTTCTAGAACATATGTGTTAAATGTAAGAATCAATGAGCCTTCAAAATATTGAATTTGTGTTCGGGGAAGGAAGGAAATCTATGTGAGCAATGAAGTTAAATTAATACAATATATGTGGTAATTAATTAAATGTAGGTCTTGTTGACTGAGCTAATAAAACTATATCTGATCATTTCTACTAGCATCCAGATTAAATGATTTTGTTAACAAACTTTATTATCATACCACCAATGTTGTGCTATCTGATCAGGACGCTAACAGTGAAGCAAATGAACTATTGATCTCACACATTTTTAGAGTAGCCCTTAGTGTATAAATACTCACTGAAATTGTCAAAGGGTAAAATATACCTGAAAAATAAGAGAAAAGAAAGGATGGCCTTGGGGTTAAGAATGAAAGCCAGGGGCTATGGAAAGAGGTAATGAAAGATATAAAATCGAACAAGTCAAGCTTTGAGCAATCAGCTACAGAGATATCATATCATGCTTTTAGAAAAATTTAACTCTAACAGTTTAATTCCCAACTTTACTATGATCTATATATCCTGCTGCACAGCTAGATTTTTTATATATGGGTAATCTCCATTTTTGTGATAAGGAGAAAAATAAATTGCATATATTAAATAATATGCTAACTTAATTGACTCACTGAGTGGCTGACTAAGCTTTAAATTTATATATTCGGTAGTCAATTAAGTTCTGAAAAGACTTTATGAGAAAAGTCAGTCAGTTGTAATTTCTCAATCCTGCCAGTAAATCAATAATAATAGGGTTCTTCTTTTTGGATTTAACTTAATAACATATTCCTCTTTTGGGACTGAAGTCAGAAATGGGGTTCCTCTTTTAGGACTTTTAGTGAACAGCTTAGTTGTTGGCCTGCCTTTTATCAGTAAGCCTTATTAAGTTGTTATATTTATCTTCATGGTGTAAATAATCCAGCGGTGGGTTGCTCCCGGTTCGGCCCGGTTTGGCGAACCGGTAGCAGCGGCGGTGGGAGGCTCCGCCCACCCACCCAGGACACTTTTGCGCATGTGCAGAAGCGTCGTGCGCACGCACGAGCGAACCACTAGTGACGGGATTTAGAACCCACTACTGAAATAATCCCAATTGCTTCTTTCTCCTGTTCTATTTGCATTGAAAATCATAGAAACTAGATGGCTCATTTTACGAGTCAGTCTGGGTTTTCCCTTGGATTTCAGAGGAGAATAATTCTGCCCAAGGACTGTAGAAATTAACTTTATAATGCAACTCTGTACATACTTAGCCCATAATACTGAGCAGCCATATATAGGTACAGTATGCTCTGGTAGATTGCATTCCTGTATGTATTACAGTTGATATCCAATTCCACGTAACAGAAGAGAAATGATTCTTTTCCTTCCCTGTGTTTGCTCTATTGTATTTGTTTTGTAAGATCTAATAAGTGGAACAGCTGTACATAATAGCCAATGAAAATAACAAAATAATACATGAAGTACATTAGGAACTCTTTTGGACTCAATTAGTTTGAGCATTTAAAATTATTCCCTGGGCATTAAGGATAGGCAAAAAATAATTTGTGGGGCCCTTGTGCTCTCCGGGCTTGGATGTTTTCTTGCAGATGTTTCATTATCAAACTAGGTAGCATCATCAAGGCTAGCAAATATTCTTTTTTATCAGTAAAAAAATAATAACACCCCAGTTATCATTTTAATAGGAATGATTCTAATTTGACCATCCCAAATTATTAAATAAAAAGGAAACAATTATTCTTCATTTTCCATGCTTTCCTAAATTTTTGCATTAATATTCCGAGTGTCAACTGTCTGACTAGTGGACATAAAAGAGGTAAACACTCTTGGGAGTGTTTCTCCCTAATTCCTAAAAGTAAAACTTTATTGGATACACCATTTTGGCACTGAAGAATTAAAACCAGCTCTGCTTTTCCTGCGCAAAGGTTTGCTTAGTTAAACAATAGCTTCCCTTTCTCCCCACCCCTGGGTGTTCACATTGGCCAGTTATGAGACGTCCTTTTGTTATGGGAAAAATCCACCTCCTTCTCAGGCACCTGCAGTCATGACCTTGATGGTTTCCAGGCTCTCATGGTTTGTGCACAAAACCTCAGCATTCCATTTCACCCTCCCCTCCCCCCCAATTCAATGGCAAGTTGAATAGCGATAAGATTCAAAAGAGCCAAGCAGTTCAATCTTGACACCAAGAGGAAAATCTGAAAGAAAATTATATACAAATTGAACAATTGATTAAAGATATCTCACAAATTCAAGAGATATTTGTTTAAAAAAAAATCCTTTTCTTCTACAGAGTTTTGTGAGCCAATACTAAATACAACACTTCCCTATCAGCTGCTTTGGGTTTCACTAAGGTTGCTTTCCAGGCAGCAGAAAGCAATACTTTTGAGTGACACCTCAATAAATACTGAATCTGTAATCAAGAATTTCCTTAGCTATGTTTACTGTATTGGAGAGATTCTTAGCCAAGTTTTAAAAGATTTGCAATTACTCCTACTATAATTCTGGGATGCTGGACATAAATTATTCCACTTGCAAATTCCATCTCACAATGTTGAAGTGACTTAATTTACTGGATCTGATTTTTTAAAAATTTAATATACCTATTAATAATGCTGGCACTAGCAATAATAAATCTTCACCTGGATATCTGCAAAAGATATGACTTGAAATTAATGAAAATTGCTTTCAAAATATTTTCCTCTTAAGCAAATGAAGTTCTTGTTTGCAGAATTTGAAATTAATGCTATTAAAGAAACTGTCTTACAATTTCTGTAAATTTAGGAAACAAGCAGGCACATTTCTGTGAGGGGAACTGCAGGGAGATGAAGCCAATTCAATCAACCTGCCCAAGGCACCTGATGGACCCAATGTGGTTTCAGAAGGTGCTTGGAGTTTTCTAAAACTCTATTACATAGTTCAGCAGAGGCTCTTGTTGCAGTTTGTGCCTATGCAGATTCTGTGTGTATGGATCTCATAGAGCTTCATGGTTCACCAAGGGGCTCAGAAAGATGAAGCTATGTAAGAGATGCTTAGAGAACCACTGGAGGAATACAAAGAGTGAAGCTGAGTGAACACAGGTAAGAGCCTACATTAACCTCAACCTTGTGGCAATAAGAGCAGCAAAGCATAATTACGTCTACGCCCTTATTGTAGGTAGCCAACTGGCAGGCCTGTTTTGTGTAACTAGGTCTCTCCTGGGTAAGAAGGAACTGGGGAACATTTGTAGGGTTGCTGTGAGGAATATTTTTGACATCTATCAGATAAAGTCACTCAACTTTCCTCAGAGTTGGAGCCTGGCTGGGCAAATCTATTGGAGGTGATGGAGAAACATCTGAGCCTAGTTATCTGGGAGGAGCTCAAGCTAGCTGTTTTTGAACAAGTGGATAGGCCCTTGGGGCTGTGAGTTCCAATGCTCCTGGACTCATGGTTCCTGCTCAAGAAGCAGGTGGCAGCTATGGCTTGGGGGTTGGAGGCATTGCACAGATTTGTCTCATATGCCAATTGCACCCTTTCCTTGACCAGAGAGCTCTTGAAGACCACCTGGAAACTTCAACTGGTCCAGAATGCAGCAACATGCACAGTAAGGGGAGGGCCCTAGCTTTGTCCATGTAACATTTCTGTTGCATGAGATGCATTGGCTTCCAGTTTGCAAGTGCAATTCAAGGTGCTGGTCATCACCTTTAAAACCCTATATGGGCCAAGGTGTCTGCAGGAACACCTTTTCCTAAGGACATCTATCTATCCTACCAGATCATAGAATTGGACATGCTTCTAATCCCCCTTCTCTTAAATATTATCTGATGAGAGCTAGGAAGCCAGCCTTTTCCATGGTAGCCCCTACCCTATGGAACACCTTGCCCCCTGAAGTTCGGCATACTTCCATCCTTTAAGCCTTCAATAAGGCTTTAAAGATTTGGGTATTTCCCCCAAAGTGTTGGGAGAAGATTACATGACCACACATTAGAACTGATGGATGCCAGGGTTTGTTGTTTTTAATGTTTTATTCAGCTGAGCTTTATAGAGTTTTAAAATGATCTTATATGTTTTTATTTTTTATTGGGTGCCACCCAGAGTTGGTTTAAAGATAGGAGGCTGCATAAATGTTTGGGGGGCGGGAGGAATCAGAAAGGGATTAAAAATTAAGCTGCCATCATATAATGCCATTATGGTTGGCCTGTACAGTAACTGAAGTACTGTGTCTAGCTCTGGTCCCCGTATTTGAAAAAGAATTTTATCAGAGCTGCGAAAATACAGAAAACAGCAACCAAAAAGATCAGGGTACTCTAACATCCTCCATATGTGCAAAGATTTTACTGAGGTTGTAAAATCATACATGACATGAAGAAAGTTGACAGTATTAGGACCAGGCATAAGCAATGAACCTGACTGAAAGCGTAGTTTTAATAGACAAATGCCAGACAGTACATAATTAATTTATACTAACATTCATTGCCACAAGATATGATGATGGCCACTGACCTGGATGGCTTTAAAAAGGGTATTAAATAAATTCTAGCTCTATTAAGTCTGTTAAGGAGGATAGGCTTGATGTGGGCTGGACAATTCACTGTTACCATGGGTTGAGGACAGTATACCTCCAAATATCAGTTCGGTTTTCTCCACAATATGAGAGAATATGTCACTGTTTTCTGCTTATGAGGATCTCAGAGATATCTCAAGAGGTCCTCTTCCAGATATACTTAGAAAATAAAAATGGCAGATGGCACTTTATTTTGAAGCTGTGTTCAGAAAAGAGAAAAAAATAGACAGCATATTGGAAGTCTGGCAGAATGCTAGTGGATGAGATGAAAGTAGAGAGTGTGTATGTGTATTGAACCCTTGATATTACCTGAAATACTTTTGATATTTTACTTAGCAATAGCACTTAGACTTATATACCGCTTTACAGTGCTTTACAGCACTCTCTAAGCGGTTCACAGAGTCAGCATATTGCCCCCAACAATCTGGGTCCTCATTTTACCCACCTCGGAAGGATGGAAGGCTGAGTCAACCTTGAGCCGGTGAGATTTGAACCGCTGAACTGCTGAACAGTCAGCTGAAGTAGCCTGCAGTACTGCACTCTAACCACTGCGCCACCTCGGCTCTATACTTATGCCTATGCTGCAATTTTGAAGTCAGGGTAGATTTTTCTGAGCGTCACCTGTTTGCCCTCTATAAAAAGATATTGTGTCCTCTGAGAAGGTCCGTATATGATTGATATTTGGGTCTCACACTTTACCCTTGCCTTGTATTCAGTTTCTTGGCTGAGTTATTTGTCTTTGAGGCTCAACTATTTGTCTGCTGAGAATTAGGGCTTTTCTGTTTTTATTCTATTTGGTTGTTATGAGCCACTCTGGATCATGATGTGAGATAGGCAGCCATATACAGTATGTCACAGAAATGAGTACACCCCCTCACATTTTGTAAATATTTAAGTACTGTATATCTTTTCATGTGACAACACTGAAGAAATGACACTTGGCTACAATGTAAAGTAGTGAGTATACAGCTTGTATAACAGTGTAAATGTGCTGTCCCCTCAAAACAACGCAACACACAGCCATTAATGTCTAAACTGCTGGCAACAAAAGTATACCCCTAAGTGATAATGTCCAAAGGGGGCCCAAGTAGCCATTTTCCCTCCCTGGTGTCATGTGACTCATTAGTGGTACAAGGTCTCAGGTGTGAAGGGGGAGCAGGCGTGTTAAATTTGGTGTTATCACTCTCACTCTCTCATACTGGTCACTGGAAGTTCAACATGGCACCTCATGGCAATGAACTCTCTGAGGATCTGAAAAAACGAATTGTTGCACTACATAAAGATGGCCTAGGCTATAAGAAGATTGCCAAGACCTTGAAACTGAGCTGCAGCACGGCGGCCAAGACCATACAGCGGTTTAACAGGACAGGTTCCACTCAGAACAGGCCTCGTCATGGTCGACCAAAGAAGATGAGTGCCCGTATTCAGCGTCATAT